>VZUI01053195.1:0-29153 GCA_013401135.1 Cettia cetti
TATTATTATTATTATTATTATTATTATTATTATTATTATTATTATTATTATTATTATTATTATTATTATTATTTAATCTGGTTCATCATTTGTAGTTATGAGTCATAATTCTGGAATTTTGGAAGTTATTCTAATTCTTTTCTGAAAGATACAAAGTTCAAGTTATTTCCAGAAGGAACCAAATAGAAATAATGACTGATTAATACAAGTCTGGGAGGGAAGCAAACAGCACAACATAGATCTCTCTCCATGCCTGTGGATTCAAATTTTGACTTCATTTGCTTCATGGAGAAGTTCTCTCATAATAAACAGCAAACAGCCAAGTTCACTTGGAAGGAGAATTTCAATATATGTGTTTGCTGAAGAGTGTAATCACATCAGAGGCTGAACTACATGAGAGGGAATACTTCTATGGGTCACAGACCATTCTGCAGCTGTGTTACTCCACATAAATTCAGTTTATGGAACACCTCCTGTGGGGCTGAAGCAGCCAGACTCTGACGAGGACACAGAGTCCCTAACCCTGAGGGCATTTGATACAAAACCTGCAGAGATACAGCAAGTTCAGATAAGCTCAGGAAATCCCTCATGGCCAGCAGAACCCTTATCTTTCTCTTTCTGATTCTGAATGGTTACAGTAACCATGGAATCTGTGTCGGACTTGTTAAAAATATGAGGGAAAAATCTCAAGAAACAATCTCGATTTTTGCCTTATCCATTAAAGAGTTAATTCTTCCAGCCCACAAGAAGAGCATTGAGATATAACTGAGCTAAAGAAAACCCCTCCAATCTAGAGGGTACAAAGGAGCCCCTGACTACACAATTAATTTCAAAGCATCACACATCTTCCCCATCCCTGGAAGTGCCCAGGGCCAGGCTGGATGGGGCTTGGAGCATCCTGGGGTAGTGCAAGGTGTCCCTGCCCAGGCAGGGGGTGGAATGGGATCACTTTAAAGTCCTTTCCAACCCAAACAAGTCAGTGATTCTCTGATCTTCCTACCAGAAGAATCTGCAGCATTTAAATCCCAGTTTCCATCTCCTCATTAACACTGCTGTTCCCTCACCTTGGAAGAGAAGGGTTAAACCAGAGCACAGGCTGCAGATTTGGAAGGGAGCTCTGTGTTCTGCAGGGAGGCCAGGGGAAGCACATAGTTCATTAAATAATGTGAGTAGCAATGAGGGTTTACACAAATCAAACAGGGGGTTAGGTAATTGTGATGTTGCTTTGTGCTGAACCACCTGTCAGGAAGCACTTCCAGCCGAAGACTCAATCTGCTGCAGAGCCTCCAGATGATTTCTAATTAGTGTAAACTTCAGCTGTGCCACAGAACCAACGGATTGGAAAGGGATCTGGGTTTTGTTTTTTGTGGGTTTTTTTGTTGATTCTTTCACTCTCCTCCTCCTCCCAGCATTGTGAAAATGGGTTTTTGTTTTGCAAGAGGCTTTGAAGAAAGCTCCTTTATCAGGAGCGCTAAGGGATGCACCACAATCCTCTGAGGGAAATGTCAGCTGGTGATGGAAATGGGGAAAGGAAAGCCCAGCTCTGAAAAAAACCACAAGAGTTCTAAAAAGACTCCAGTTTTCTACCAAATGGAATCCAGAAAAGGTTAAGGTAGTGCACACCTCTGCAGGCTAATAACCACCACTCGTGGATTTGGGGGGTTTTGTTTAAAAATCAAACCTATTTTCAATAGTTACCATGGGTAGTGATGGATGTTTTAAGAACAGAACAGCCCAAAATCACAATTTCCATTCCCCCTAAAAAGCCAAGCTATTCCAAGGTGCAAAGCTGAGTAACTCAGGGTGGTCCAGATGAAAGATAACTCCAATAACTGATTTCACAGCAGCAGCATCCCCACAGCTCCTCATGAGCCAACTGATCAACAGATCCTGCCCTATATCCTCTGGAATTTCTATTCCTTCGTTGTTTTGTGAAGTAATTACAGGAGTCTGGGGAACCCTGATATAGTGAAATTTAATCATTCACTCCCCTGAATCTATTCAACCCGTTATTCAACAGCAACAAGAAACCAAAAGGGCAAAAAGGGGTTGAGCAGATGGAATAAGAAGGTCCAACAGATCCCAGAAAATGACTCCAGAAGGCACCTTCAGACAAGGAATGGCTTCCAGCTGGGAAGCCTCAGGTCTTACAGGCTGCCCAGGGAAGTGTGGCATCACCACCCCTGGAAGTGTTCAGAGAAGGAGAGGATGTGGCACTGAGGACACGGCTGGATGCTGACCCTGATGGTTGGACTTGGTCACCTCAGACCTTTTCCAACCTTCATCATTCTATCAATCTGTGGAGATTCGAGACTTTTTTTTCCATTTAAAGAAAACATACAGGGACAATATTCCTTCTTTAAGCTCAGAGGAGAGATATAGAACACTGGATACAGCTTAATTTATTTTTTTTTAGTTGCTGAAAATCCCCCTAGAAATACAACAGAAGCTGTTTGGATAAAACAGAATCCTCGCTGCCCATTCATCCATGCCCGAAGCCAACTGTGTGCTTTGCTGCTGAAGCATCCCTAACACTTCTGCTGCACTCCTTTCTCCCTTATTAAAAATAAAATAATAATAAAAAAAGGATTAACAACCAGCCTCGAGAACAGCTGTTCTAATGAAACTTCTGGCCACAATAAAAATGGGGAACAGCACAAATCTCAAAGCCTCAGTGTGTCAAGTGCACCTCTCTGCCATTGTTAAAGAAGGTTAGCATGAATTTCAATGCTTGAGTTTCATCAGTGGGGCAAGGAAACTCACATTACTCACAGTTACCCATTTCAGCAGGAAACCACTTGACAGAACAACAATCAGATGCCATCTGACACTGCTTATTCAAGTAATACTCTTTAATTATAAAAAGCCCAAATTCCTTAAATCTGTGTGATGTGGCTGGCACACAGAGCCCCGAGCAGCAGCAGGTACCAAACTAGGCACCCCAAAAGCTCCTGTCCCTCCCTGGAAGGCAACCAGGAGGTGTGTGTGTGCTCCCAGCTCCCCTGGAATGAGTGCTGGTGCTCATGAACTGCACACAGAGGATCTTGCACCCAATGAACCTCCAGGCACGGGCACAGCACTTGGAAAATCACTTTGACATTTTCTCCCTGCTTGGCCTCCTAGAATTTGGTGCTCCACGCCTGCTCAGAGCAGTGAGAGGGGTGATGAATTGCAGCAACTCTCACTGTGGCTATTTTGGCATTCTCCTGACAACCTACAACAGGGGCTTTCTAATTAAAGCTCGGCAGAGTGAAGCTTCTCTGGTAATAATAGATGTTGTGTGCTCTGCTGACTGGGGAAATTTGCTCCAAGTGAAGTTGGAAGTTGCCTTTCCCAAAAAACAGACTGGGAAATTATTTTAATAGTTCAGCGTGGAAGTTCCCACATCCCCAGACACCTCACTGGGAGAATCTGACTGGATTTTCAATTGGGCTCTCTCCCATCCAGCAGGAAATGAAAAGGGAACACCTGTGCTGAACAGAAAATGCAATAGCAGCAGGTCGAGGCTGAGCTCTGGTTCCTAAAGCGTGAGAGCTGCAATCAGGAGCCAAATGAAAAGCACAGCCCCAGCTCCTGGCTGTGCAAAAGCTGTCCCAGAGATCAGCTGGGCCACCCTGCTGGAATCCTGGCAGGCTCCTTCTTCCCACACCTTCCAGCAGCTCTCCTCGGTCAGGAGGCTGATTCATCCCAAAAGACTGGGGCAGGAAAGGCAAGTTCAGCACAGAAATAAACACCAAATAAGTACAAAACACACATTTCAACAGATTACTTATAGTTCAAGAAAATAAGAACAAAATGCAAGCCCTACCCTCACCCTCTCTTTTTTCCCCCCCATGAAGTTGTAAACAAATGAATTAGAAAGTTTGAGATATTTTCCTTTTTTCTAAGCCAGGTGCTGATCTGCTGCAGTCAAGTTTGAACACAAGAACTGTCAGAAAAGGGTCAGTCCACAAGCCCTCATAAAAAGTCTCTATATCATCCCACAGTTTGTAATAAAAAAAACCTCCTTTGTGATTATTTTTAGGCTGCTGGTAGCATCCATGTAATTCTAGCTTTGTGACAAAACAATTCTGAATTTGCCATAAGTCCTTCATTTTTAAAAACCCAGGATTAAAACCACACAGAATGATGCACTGCAGATCCAAATTTAAGCTGTACTAATGAGTTACAGCTACTGGAATTAGTTCAAGGAGGTCTGCAGTTCCTGGAACAAACCAGTTGTGCTCAGTCTTTATCTCCCCTTTCACTCCCAACAAGGTATCATAGTCCAAATATGTCGAAGTGGGAGTAGAAACACAAATATTAGAAAAGAAGAATAGTAGAAATAAAGATGACAGTTGCTGATCTCTTCAAGAAAGCTTTTAAATGGGCTCTTACAGGAAATTATTCCACCTACCACATAAAGCAGCACAAGGCTTGACTATAAGAAGCAGCTGATGCTGAATTTTAATCATTTTCAACCTGAGTAATTATTACAGAAAATTACTTACAAGCTTCATAAATTAATCAACCCAAACAGCAGCTTGCCATTTTCAGCTGCTCCCAGGCAATACTCCTGTTTTACCTGGGAAGGTCACAACAGGCAGGAACACAGGGAGCTGAGAGCCAGCACAGAGCTCTGGGGGTGATGGCACCATCCCGGCCCACTGGCAATCCAGAACAGCTCTGGGATGTTCCTGTGCACACCCCAGCTTCCCCAGGCAGCTCCAAGAATCCCATCCTTAAATAATGCTGGCATTTTGGTGCCAGGATGCTTCCACAAACCCAGCTGGAACAGCTCTCAGCTCCTCCACCCCTGCACACTGGGCAGCTCTGAGATGTAAATAAGGTTTCCTCGCTGCAGGAGCCAACTTTTCTCCTCAGCTGCAGATCAGGGAAACTCTAGAATCCTTGGAAATGGCTTCACAGATTCCCCATCACATTGTCAGTGAGAGGAGGAAGGAGCCAAACCACAGCTTGAAAACGACAGCTGGAAATTGGGGCTGGATTGAAGAACTTGTAGCAGCACCAGGTTAGTTAAGGATGAAGCAGATGCAGAGCCCAGCTCCTCACCTGGCACAAACCTTCCCTGAGCCACTGGATTCAAACCCTGCATTTCCACACCTCCTTTCCTTTGGGGCTGGGAGGATTCAGACTGTAATTCTGCCAGCAGCAGCCCACCAGCAAGGAAGATTTCTGCCTTGTGTGGAAGATTTCTGCCTTGCACAAGACAATAACCAGGAGTGACAGTATTCTTTTCCCACAACATTTCAGCTGCCAAATTACATGGGAAACACTGCTACGATACCACAAGGTAAGAGAACAGAATTTAAAATTATTCAACAGGTTGTACCACCAACTCCCTCTTCGCTGAGGGAGAGACTTCCCAGCATGAAGATTAAAACCTCCTCTGGTTCTGGTCAACTTAATATGTCTTTATCCTTTGTATTCTTCATTCCCAGTGTCTAGGAAAAATAATAACCTCTGCAGCAGATCCCAATCTCAAACATCTGCAGTGCTTCATCTACACACAGAAATCAGCACGAGATAAAGGAAACTTTTGTCAGATTCGCTGCACTTAGGAAAAGCTGGAGAGATGGAGAAACAAGGGTAAAAGGATATAAAACTTCCACACTCAGAGAGGCACTAGGTGATAGCAGTATCAGAAGTTCCCATCATTTTTCTTCCAGACAACATCTCGAGCACTCGTGGAGAGGACAGGGAGAAGGAGGAGGCACCTTTATCCACCATCTCAAATTCTCCACTGGGTAAATAAAACACACCCTGGCCCATCCTGCCTCAGAAGCAGCTGGCCAGGCCTCAAAATACAGATAAGACACTTTCCAAAGTGAAAAAGTGATAAGAATGAGCAGAATCAGAAAGATCCCCGTGGTCCTCTTCCTTTCTGCTGCCAAATTTGTGCAGAGGGAGAGAGAAGAGGTGTGACATCCACTGGGAGACACGGAGAAAGGAAGGGCAGGGAAACAGGGAATGTGAGCATGAGGGATCCTCCTGAAGCCCTGAAGTTAGAGGGCAAAAACTTCAGCAAATTGTTGCTCACCTGATTAAATACATAACCACAAGGGGAGAACAAAAATAACCTAACCAAGAAACACCAACATTTTCTGTAACCACAAGCCAAGCTCCTGTTTCCTCCAAAGGAATGAGAAAACAGAGCTTCCCACCACTGATACACAGGGGAGGAGTAATGCACATTTTTTAAATCTCAGTCTCAAATTAAAGTGCATTTTGTGCTGAAAAGGAGGTTATTCATCAGGCTTTTTTTTTTTTTTCTCCTCCAAATCTGCATACATTAAATAACAACACATTCTATTCCACAGCAGGTAGCAATTATCTAGTTAGTGCCTACCCAAACTGAACATACAACTTTTAAGGCAGAGTTGACACCCATTGTGCTTTTTTATAACATCCAGCACAGAACTGAACCCTTGGAAAGAAGGATTTGTTTCCAAAGTAGCAACAAAATCTGAGTTCAGGTCAGAGCTGCCACAAAACCAACAAACCATATTTAATGTCAGATTTGAGAAGGAACTCTAAGAAATGTCAAAAAACTTGCACACAGATGTGCAAATTCTTCAGCCTTACAGCTCTTGTGATAAAGATCTCTGCACAGATTATCTTGGCCAGGAAGCCAAATTTTAATTCAGTTCTTATATTTTGGTTGAACTAAAATTGATCTTGAATGTTAAAGTAAAGAAATACTGGGACTACATTACCAGTATGGTATAAACATGAGTCCCCACTCATCAATGAATTTCTCTCTGGCAATTTAAAAGGAATTTAGTGACAAGTTAATTTTTTTCTCGCCTCACTTTTTCCCCCTAAATTCTCACCCTGCTGGGGATAAGCAAGAGAAATAAAAGAGTATATTAAAAGCATCGATAAAATATTATTTGGGGAAAAAAAAAAAAGAGGTATATATTCAGCTACTGAAAATAAAAACTACCATCACCACTTCTTTTTTTTCTAGGACATGATCCCTCCAATATTTGCTTTGCCAAACACCATTTGTCCAGGACATGATTTTTCTGCTATATTAATATATTTCACTGGTTTCAATGGTAACAATTTATAAGTTCTGTACCAACTTGACTTGCCAGGCTTTTTTTTTTTTTCTTATACCACTTATAGAAACATACTCTGTTTAAAAACGTGTGGCAGAACACATGAAACGCCCCCAAAACACTTTGTGCTTACAAAACAACCTCAAAACCCAACTCTGTTTTGCCCAGTTAGTTAATCTGCTCAGAATTAAGCCAATTCATTTGGAGCAACAGATTCTCACACTTGGTTTGAGATGCTGAGTTCCTCCACAAAGACCTCCTCACAAAACATTTGTTACTTAAACATTTCTGCAAACGAAACCATCAAATGGCAGAATCTGAATGTGGGAATTGTGGCTTGTAAGATTTATTTTTTTGCTGTAGAACATTTCATCACACAGCACTAGGAACAAGAGGGGTTTTTTTAAGTTATCAGTGAAATCAGCATTTCAGAGAACATCTGAAAAGCCCTGGATCAAGTCTCAAGTGTTTTGGTCACATTTTGGTGAAGTCCTCACCACTCCACTTCTGAAGCTTTAACATTTCCTTGGTCTCCAAGCAGTCAATTTGCACTCCAAGACTTCCTCTTCACCCTCAAACAGACCTCAGGCTCCAGATTTCAATCTGCCTTCCAGACTCAGGATTTAATTCAATTAACTCCCTTAGCTGCCTTCCACAGAGCAAGAGACAGCCCCAGGCATTTTGTCTCGGAATAGAAGCAAAGAGCACCAGTGGGTTCCAACAAACCAGAGAGTGCTGGGCCCCTTGGAAAGCCCTTCTGGACTCATGTCTGTGTAATCACAGCCCAGGGGCTCCCTGCTAATGGCAATTATACAATTTGCACCTCTGGAAACTGCAGCAGACAGCCCAGCAGCAGTTTCCCAAAGCTCCTTTTCGTAGGCCTGTCTTAAATTTGCATTTCTTGTCCCACCTCTGAACAGCAGAGGTGAGGCTTCAACAGATTCATCCAGACATCCCCAGAGTGTTGTTCCATCCTTTCCCGTGCTGCTTTTGCTGCCCAGTTCACACACCTGCCTGCTCTCCTTGGCAGCAGCCAACAGCACTCACACCGCTTGGGGGTTTGGGGGTGTTCAGCCTGGAGAAAAGGAGGCGCCAGGGAGACCTTTCCACATTTCACAGCTCCCTGGGAGGAGGCTGTAGTGAGGTGAGTGCCAGTCTCTTCTCCCAGGTAGCACAGGATAAAAGGAAATGGCCACAAGTTGCACCAGGGGAGGTTTAGATAGGGAACCTGGAAAAATTTCTTCACAGAAAGAGTTGCCAAGGCCAGGACCAGGCTGGACAAGGAAGTTGTAGAATCATCATCCCTGGATCTGTCTAAAAAACACCTGGATGTGGCACTGGAGGACATGGGTTAGTGGTGACCATGGTGGTGGGGCTGACTGATGGTTGGACTTGATCTTGAAGGTCTCTCCTCCCATGCTGAAGGACTCCGTGATTTTGTTCCGTGATTCACGTGGCTTTTCCTGAAATTGTACCTCACTCCCCATTCTCCACATCCTGCACTGCCCACAACTCCTCTAGCAACAGGACAGACCCACTCTGAGCTGCACATCTGTGGGGCTGCATGCCAACTCTGAGCATTAAAAACAAAATATTACAGACTTTGTGACCTGAGCAGCATTTAAATGTCAACTTGCACAATAGGAGATACAGAGAGGCTTTAGAAACCACCCCAGAGAAAAGGGAAATTTGGATTCTGTGCTTCCTGGTGAGCTGCTTCACTTCCCCACACACAAATTTTGCTCTGGCCCAAAACCCAGTAAAATATTTGCAATATCTTCATGTAGTGACAGGTTCATTTCTCACCCAACACACACCCTCTGAGAAGACCCAGCCCTGACAGTCTGGAGCTTGCATCACCTCTCAGCACTGAAAACTCCCCCTGACTGCTGCAGCTCAGTGATTTACACAAGATATTCATTCTTATCTAGAGAGAAAAGCTTATAAATTATCCACCCTTCCTACCCCACTCTGTCTTTATTCTGCCAGGGGAAGGTCACCTCACTTGTTTACGTCAGAGCAAAGTCACAAGGAGGAACAGACAAACCTGTGTGTACACACAGCCTTAATCCCCTTCATAACCCCAGATCCACTTAAACCACTCTTTATTAATTTCTATTTTTATATTCTTTAGGGAATAACAGGGGACATCCTGAATAATGTATATAATTCCACGTCCTCCGGAATGCCAAAAAAATTAGACTATTTCAAGATACATTAAGTAGCTTAGTACCGAGGCATGGGAACACATCAGCAAAGCCATTCCACTGAACAATGGGGAAAATCATGGACACAGCACTGAAATTAAGGAAAGGAATTGGAAAATTCTTCCACTTAGTGATTGTTCAGGTCATTTAAAAATAACTGGCAGCTCTCAAAGCTGGAATATGCTGGTGGGGTTTTTGTGGGATGCACAACTCGGAGCTGGCTGGTCAGGAGCAGCAGCTAAGCCATGGAAAAAAAACTCCTGGACATGAAGAAGCCTGGAGAGCTTCCCATCTGACTCTGGTGGGTGTTGGATAAAGCCCAAACAGAACAAGCTCTGCAGTGCTGGGACTCAACCAAGAACCCAACAGAGCTGAAGGCAGATGCTCCCTCCCATGGTTTGTTTACCCAAACTCTATTTTGCTCTGCAACTCTGCTGCTCTCTCCTCCTCAGAGCTGACATCCAACACATGGACCATTCCCAAACCACCTCCAAAGCCATTAAGCCTCTTCAAAACCCAATATTTCTTCCCCAACAGTCAAAAGCACAGATTGGCTAAAAAAAAATTGTTTTGAAAAGTGCTCTTTCCCCTGGACTGCTCCAACCTGGACACCTCACTTAAAAAGACATTCTGTAAACCTTGCCCATCTGATGCAGCAGAGCCAAAAGGATCATTATTTCCAAAAGCAGGGGAAGGAATGGCTGTGCCATGTGTTTAATGGGCAGCTCCACAAGGACAACGGGGGCATCACCTGGTGGATGAATCACCTCATTAAACAGAGCAACATGCACCAGGAATTGGGAGAGCAAGGCCCAGAGCTGCTTTCACTCGCCACAAGTTTTGCAAGAACATCATTAAAATTAAACACAATCAGAATGTCCTGACTCCAGCAAGGTTTCTATTTTAAATGCTGATGCACAATTGAATTACAATATCTATTTCTCACCCAGTTTATGCTCATCGTGCACCAAGTTGTTCACTCTTTCACTTGGTCTAAAATAAAGCTTAGGTAAAAGCCAAGGGTAAATTCCTGGAGTGAAAACACAGTTTCATTACATTCCTTAGGGCTGAACTCCCTGCCATCCCACCAATAAACACTGAGTTTTCCTACTAGCTGCAAACTTCAAAGTTCAGATCATGTTCTTACATAAACATTCATGCCTGACCAAAATGCAACCACCCAGAACTTAAAAGACACAAGGCTTTTGCAGCTTTCCTCAATACCAGACTAACACTTGCACCAAAACTAACATAATTTCCCTCACAAACTTCCTTGGACTTTGGAAAGAACTCTTTCCTTTTTCCCCACGCAAGGTAAGATCCTGTTTCTCTATCCTTGATGTGCATTTGAATTTCCTCTTAAAATTCATGTGGTTCTCATTTCTGAAGGGCCATCTTGTTACGTCTGTATTCCACAGCCACCTGTTGTGACAGCAAAAAAGAGAAATCCCACCAGTCTCTTCTATTAACAGGTTTTCATCACATTATATTCAAATTAGAAACTGAGATGGCTTATGAATATTTCCTTTTGAATTAAAAGACCAGTTTCTAATGTGAAATTGAGTTTATAATAATTCAGAGCTTACCTGCACAGCTTGGTGTCTTTGTCCTTCCTTAAATAAATAGTCTGTGTATCACACACCAGATAACTGTCCTGGGACTTAATCTGCAACTCAGCTAAAGTTTTCTCCACACAGTGTTTGTTAATCTCTCCTCAAATTTTCATACCAGAGGAGGAAAAAATATATTCTTTCCGTCCTTTCAAAGAAAAAAATTTAAAAAGGGAAGTAATTCTCACCATAACTCTTGCACACTTGAACTCAGAGCCAGTTTTTAAACTCCAGAGATCACTCTTTCCTCTGGCAATTTTTCCATTGGCATTTGGGACAAGCCACGTGCACTCCCTCCCACACAGCAAATTCCCACCAAACTTGGACCAAGTGTTTTAAAGAGAGGGCTCAGCAGGAAATCCCCATCCCATCAAAATCCCCATTTGAGCATAGAAGCATCAGCACCTACCCTGGCCCCTGCCATGGATGGAACACCATCAAACCTGGTGACCTTGGACACGCCTCAGCTGCAGGAAAGCAGTTCCCTTTCCTGGTTCTGGGTCTGATCTCCAGCTCTTCAAGACAGATTCCTCCTTCGCACACAAATCTACCATTTTGTCATTTCAAGTTTCCCAAGAACAACTCAAGAACACACATGAAGAACGTGAATTTCCCTCACTCTTGCATTTTCCCTGGATCCAAAAGCAGCTGCTGCTGACTGAAATGAAAGTCCCAGGGACACCTTTTGTGCCAGAACAAAACTGCTTTTCTCTTCACACAGGTTTCATGCATCCGGCTCTTAATATCCACAGCTCAGAGACCACGAGTCCTTCTTTAAACTCCAAAAGCATCACCCTGCTTCCTTTGGTAAGACAATTCCTTCTCTGTGCCGGAGTGTTTGCTGTTGCACATCACAGGGAGACATCTCCTGCCACATCTCCTCTCCTCAGGACACCATCAATCCACACAATTTCTGATCCAGCTTTCTCTCCACTTCATGAAAATGCTCTGTAAAAAACAATCCTGCTCTCACCTTTCTCTCTCCAGCTGAACTCTCCCAGCAGCCCAACATTTCATATCCATGGGTTCTGGTCATTCCACTCTCCATTAACCTGATATTTCTGATTAATCCTCTGAAGGCTCTTTACTACCTAATTAATAGCATTCAAAATCTCATCACTACCACGTTATCTCCTGGCTACACACACAGAGGCCAAAGACAAAATAATTAAAGAAAAAATACCAGGACTGCTCTTGGTTTAGATTTATCACCCAACACTTGGGTGTTGACTTACATTTGTCCATATGAAGAAGAACTATATTAATAAAGGCCACAATATTTTTCCCCTCTTGTTTGAAACATTGGAAATTATTCCCTATTCCTCCAGGTTCTCTCAGGCAACTGACAAGCATTTAAATAATGTCTCATGAGCAAATTGAAAAGCTGGGAGGAGCAACATGTGTAGGGATTTGAGGAACTGAAACAAGGAGCAGCTCTGCAGGAAAATGAATTTAATCAAAGTTACTCATGCAGACTCTCAGCCTTAGAAATCTACAAATCTGGAAAATCATTTCGCTTTCAATTAAGTTTGTATTTGTCATTCTGGGAGAGATAAAAACAAATCCCCAATGACCAGATTTTCCAAAAGTGAGAAATTAGGAGAAATTCGTAACGTGGAACAGTGAAATGTTTAATATAAGAAAAATTCAGAAAAGCCAGTGAGGATCTCCAGACCTCCAAGTCCCACCACAGCCAAATGATTCCTTTTTCAAGTTGA
Organism: Cettia cetti; assembly: GCA_013401135.1. Lineage (NCBI taxonomy): Eukaryota > Metazoa > Chordata > Aves > Passeriformes > Sylviidae > Cettia > Cettia cetti. Next base: position 12,600 of record VZUI01053195.1, read on the forward strand.
AAGTACAGCTGTACCAACTGGAGATGTTTCAAGGCAATGTCTGCGTTATGACTAATACCCCGAGGAGGACTCATCACCTCACTCCCACTTCTTATGCAATCACTGCCAAAGAAAAAATAAAAGGGGCTCTCTCAGAGGGTTTTCTAGAACATCTGAATTAAACACCTGAGTTGAGCTGTACTCGCAGCCCCCTCCCTCCAGCACTGTCTGGAGCCTGCACAGACCCACCTCCCACAGCCAATATCCACAGCCAAATATATCAAAGGGCCAGAACGAGTGAAAATGATGCTGCTGATGCAAAGTCTTTCATTTTAGAAAATGTTCTGGACAAGCCCATTCAGCTCCTTCCCGAATATTCCCACAGGGAATCCTGACAGGTTCCTTCAGGCTGCAAACTGGGGGGAAAGGCTCTTCTAGGAGACCCAAGTTAACTGTGTTATAACCAAATAGAGAATCTGCTGGATCCATTCCTCCCTCCCTTCTCACTGACACACAAACTTGTAACGCTGAACTCCTCATTCCCAGTCCTTACAGTGCAGGTATTTCCCCTTCACACCACGGAGAGCAGCAGGCAATGATCAGTTGTTCTGCACGTGCTCTGAAAAACCAGCACTAATTCCAGCCAGGGGGATCAAGGGCTCAAACTCTCCTGTTCAGATCTTCCCAAGCTGTTTTGTGCTGATCACACACAGGAGGAACAGCCCAGATGTGGCACTCACAGTGTGCTGGGGGATCAGCTGGGTGTTTGTCAAAAATCAGCTTGAATGAAATCAAAGGCAAAGCGAAGGTTCTCAGTTTTTCCCCCAGGCAGAATTCCCACTGAGCTCGGCTGAACCAAACTCCTGAAGAGCTGATTTGAAAGCAGGGATCCAAGGCTGGGATTTATCTGTGCACACACACACAAAACCCCACACTCTGCCTGACCTGGCAGTGAGTTATTCATTCAGAAGGAATCCAAGGTTGTCACTAAAAAAAGCTTCAAAGGGTGGAGAGGAATAGATATTTCACCTCATCCACCTCGGGAACAGCGGGAAGAGAAACTGGGAGTGAGAGCTGTTGAAGTTTCAGTAAACCACAGACACAGCCAGCCTTCCCTGCAGGACATTCAAAACCTTGCAGAAATCTCACTTTGCCACAAGTGAGGGCCACTTGTTAAACAAACAGGGCAGCAAGTGGAATATTTGGGGTTTTATTCCCTTTTCCATATCCTCTGGTCAGAAGAATGGCTACAGAAATCTGTGAGGGGATGAAGTCCATGCATTTCATCAGATCTGTACAACTGTGGCACTCGCACTGTGCATGGAAATCCTTGCTGGAGTTTTTAAGAGCAGACAGGATCCTTAATAAAGTTTGGGGCAGTGTCCTAATCCTTGATTTAGAGAGAGACTGAGAAAGGAGCTGGGGGAAACTTTTCCCAAGTTCTTGACTTGGGAAATGAGAAAAAAGCAACAACATTCTTTCCCCTCTTGAATTTAACAAAAATAAAACAGGACTGTGAAAGTCAGGCTGGAGACAGAAACTTCTCTTTACATTTATTTCTGTTGTAGCATCATATCCTGGCAATACTTCAAAAGTTCAGAATCCTGCAATGCTTCAGAAGTTTAGATTTCATCTGATTTCCACCTGGCCCACAGAAAACTCCCCACATTGTCTCCTCTGAGCAGTGTTAATGCTTTGCTCTGGGAGGGTTATAAAATCACAGGAGACATCATTTGCTCCTTTGGCTCATTCCCTTTTTCTCTGGGATACAAATCTCTCACAGAGCTGCTGGAATGAGCAGGGCATGGTGGGCAGTCTATAAAGCCCCAAACACGGGGTTAAGATCTAACATCCTATTTTATTTGCAGAACTCACCAAACACAGTGAGGAGGGAGAGGTAACTGCTCCAGGCAGGAATTACAGACATTCCCTCAGGAACAAGGATGTCAAACAGGCAGGGCTGCACTGTCCAAACACAGGGACTGCCTCAGAGAGTGATTCATGGCCCTCCATCAGTGACCTGACAGCCTTGAGCCATTCCTGGCTCCAAGTTATCTGCCCCCAGAGCTGTCTGCCTCAGAAGGCTGCAGAGACATCCTGGGAATGGGAATTCAGTCCCTGCCATGTTCCAGGGCCTGCTGTAAGCACCAGCAGCACAATAACCACACTCTCCTCTCATAAACCTTGAGGAGCCAGCTCCAAATAAACACTCAATTTCACATATGGGCACTATTCTGGAAAAAATGCTTGACCTGACCCCCTGAGATGTTCATTGCTGACTGTAAGAGAACAGTTTATCAAGTCATGCTCTTCCCTGAGTGTTTTTACACTCCCAGGCTTTGTCTGGACTGTCGCGAGCAGCTCACTCTCATCCCAAGATGCCCACAATCCCTCCATGCTCAGCTAGAGGGATTCTGACAAACAATTAATCAGGACTCAGGACTGCATCTGCCTCGTGTTTACAGCCAAGGAACGAATTGGGTTGAGAAAGCATCTGAAAGGATAATACTTCAAACCTGATGACTTTGTGGTTGAGCTTTGTTTTCCTGGAAGGAATCTGCTCACAGATCATGTTTGAGGGACCCAACAGACAGGGAATTGATGAGCTTTTAGGTAAACCAAACATATGGTGCTTGCTACATTCCATCTATCTGGTAATCAGTCATTTAGCAATAAAGGCACAAGAAAATTTGGCCAGCTCCTCAAGACATGACATCTGAGGAGATCAATTACAGCCTTAATTTAGACAAATTTTTCACAGGGATTTTTTTCTTCCTATTACATTGTCTTTCCTGTTCCATGGAGTTTTCATTAGCTCCTGTGGAAAATGAGGCCTGGATTCTTCAAATAAACATAAAACATCAGTGAGTTTAGGGAATGAAATGCTGCATTAATGGAGGCACTGACCAAGAACAGCTCCAGGTTGTTCTGTGTGCAAGTATTTTGCCAACCATATTTAAAAATGTACATGAATATTGTTATTTTAGCATTCTGTTAACCAAAGCTTCTCAGAAGTGTTACCTCTTCCCAGGCCTCCATCCCAGAGGAAAAGGGCCCATTCTGGATGCACAATTCCAGAAGGGAGGTCAGGGTCATTTTCTGCCAACCTGGGGACAACAGGACCACAAACCGAAATCTGGCAGAGCAGAGGGACCCGAAGAAGGCCAAACTTTGGCCAAACCTGTTGAAGGAGCTCTTCCTCTCACATTCCCTGCAGGATTTAATGCTCTCCTGAAGGTAAATTTAGAGGCGAAACCCAGGAAGTAAGGGTAATGACATGGCAGTCATGGAGAATCAAGTAGGCATTAATAGGCAAAAAAATTATTCAAAATTCCTATTAAATATCTCAGTCTATTCCATTCCCCAGCCCTCTCCAAATCCCCCCAGTGCTGAAACTCTCCAAGGACTCCAGGAGATCCAGGCATCATTTCCCCAGCTGGTCTGCATTAGAAGAACAACTTGAAAACAACATTTCAACCTCCTTGTGCCATATAAAACCAGCTAGTGCTTGTCTGCCACCATCCTGCTCCGTGTGCACATCCCTGCTCCCAGGCCCTGCACAAAACCAGATTTCTTCATGTCACTTCTGCTTATTACTGAGATGCAGAACAGTGAGAAATTATTAAAGACTTGAAAAATCAATTTGGGCATTTTAACTCCGAGCTCAGACTGCTCAGCTCCTGCAATTTGTGTAACACAAGACACTGCTAAGACGGCTCCATAAAGTGAATTAGAGCAAATAATTTCTTTGTTCAGCTCCAATATGCTCCAAAGATGGATTCTGTATTATATTACATCAAGGGGGTTTAGCATTAATACTTCAATACCAAAGAGCTGGGAATGCAGGCAAAACTGTGGCAAACTGCACAAATCGGGATTTGTTTTGTTTGACTGAAATAAACTTTCTTTAGAAGGGCATTTGCCTGAGAAGCATTGTTAAGAATGAGTATTTAATTTGATTTCCCATTTGGTGTTTAGGAGGTTGGGGGTATGGGATTACCATTAAATATTATGTTAGATGTACAAAAACTGCAGACAAGAAAACTGAATTTATACAGCAAGTGTGGGTGGGTTTTGTTTGTTTGTTTTTATTTCAAACACTCCTCGGTTCATTTACAGCATCCTCCATTCCAAAGAGATGATATTTTTAAAGGAGGTTCAGTGCTGTAACACAGCACCCAATCTATAGCTCAATATCTGCAGTCTGGGAGCCTGACATAAAAGATAAGAAACAGATGTAGGGTGAGATGAAGAAATGTGTCTATTGAGGAGTTTCAGCGCGATTTGGCACAAAAATAATTGAAGTCAATATGCAGAAAGCAAAGCTGTCAGCAAATTGCAATGCTCGACTGGAGCACAAATGTATTTACAAAAAGGAATTCTATGGAGGCCAGACGTGGTCTACCAGTTTAAATAGATTAGGAGTGCATTAGGATTCGTCTGCTCTGCTTCAGCCACAGTGTTGACCCTGAATGCACAAAGAGAAAACATTTATTCCATCTGAACCAGGAATCTGCCATCAGAAACTTCCAGTTCTGGAGCTGCCAGACCAGGGTTGCCCAGTAAGAGCACTGGGACCAGTCCCTGCAGAGCCCCTTCCACAGAATTCACGGACACACAAAAACATCTCTGGGTAATTCTGCCCAAAAATGGGAATTCAAACATTTTTCAAATGTTTGAAATGCAAAGCCAGAAAGCTTTGCAGTGTCCAGAATTCTGCTTTGCATGTCCAGAAGTCTGCCTTGCAGTGTCCAGAATTCTGCTTTGCAGTGTCCAGAATTCTGCCTTGCAGTGTCCAGAATTCTGCTTTGCATGTCCAGAATTCTGCTTTGCATGTCCAGAATTCTGCTTTGCAGTGTCCAGAACTCTGCTTTGCAGTGTCCAGAACTCTGCTCTGCAGTTTCCTAACATGGCTAACCTCAGAAGTCTCGTTCATTCCAAGCTGGGATCAGTAATGCCCTTCTGGAGTTTGGATTAAGTCCCCCCATCCCAGCTTGTGTCACCTCAAGCTGTAAGAAGTTAAAACTTTTAGTTAATAGCAACAAATACAGAAAACCAAACCCTGCTTGGAATATTTTCCTCCATAATCTTATTTTTTACACTATCCTCTTATTATTGTTTATAGTAATGCCTCAATTCCTGGAATTTTCAACGACAGAATTCCTGGAATTTTCAACGACAGGAAAATCCAAGTGACCAATCTTTTACCATATTAAGAGAATTAATCAGAAAACTCCCTAATGAGCATCCCTTAGTCCCAGTTTGGCAGGTACCACACTACTCCTTCCCAGTAAATCCTGATATTTCAGTTAAATGACCTGAACTTTTTTATTATTTCACCAAACTTCTGCACAGTTTATTCCCAGTTCATTTTACCAACACCACTCTGCTGCTCCTAAAGACATTTAATAGTGGTTTTTAAAGAATTCTTCCAGCAGCATTGCTGTATTTGCAGGGTGTGACACCACATATAGCAAACATTGATTTTATATCCCTTGTTTCTTCAGGTGAAATTCCATTTACACAGGGATGGGAGAGGAACAGCTTAGACTCCAGTACAGATCTGTCCATTCCTACTTCTGGAAGAAATTCCACATTCATTTTTAGTATTAAATGCCACCTTCCCAGCAATACTGGAGCTTTTTTGGGGTTTTTTTAGACATTTAAAATTTGACTGTAGATTTAAACAGCCCATTTGAACACTGAACAAAAGCAACCAAATATTTTAAAACCAAATTTAATCCTTTCCATTCTTTTCCTTGGAAACAGGAGTCAGCCTTGGCTGCTTCACACAGATTGCTTATTTTTTTTTTTTTAAATTTAATATCAGTTCACTAGGGATTGTGGATCACTCCCTGCTGCTTGAGGCAATATCAAACAAGCTCACACACTTTTCTAATTTGCTTTGTTCTTCTGAGTGGTGAACTTGTTCCAGGCCCATTACAGACATGTTAATTGTTATCTTAACAAAGAATGAGTTTGCAAAAGTAACGTTTTTCTGCCATGTATTCAACACACACTTTAAGCGTCACACTGCTCTAAAAAAGAATTTAAAGAATTTAAAAATTTAAATTTTTAAAAAAATTAAAATTATTTTGGAATTGGTTTTACTTACCATTCTTGTGTTTTATTATTTCTTCAACTGACAATAATTGCACCTCACAGGCTACAATACTGACACTGCTTGTTATTCATTATTTTTTTATCATTATTATTTTTAATCTATTTTTTATTTATTCATTTTCTTGCTGGAAAACTTGATAATTCTGCAGCCTCAATGGTTTTTAGCACTCTTCAAGTTCATTTCCTAACTCCTGGAGAAACAAAAAAAGCCCAGAGATATTTAAAACTTTAGAATTTTGGGAGTGAATTCCTGAAACAGAGCCCCTCCAGCCCCACACACCAAAAACGGTCACTGGAAAAATTCGATTTAATGGCCTGTGCCTCCATGATTCTGTGGTTGTGGCACAAGATATTTTTACTGGTAGATACTGGTATTACCAAGTTATTTTACTGGTAAATCTTCTGAAACAGAGCCCCTCCAGCCCCACACATCAAAAATGGTCATGCAGAAAAATCCAGTTTACTGACCTGTACCTCAATGACTCTGTCATCAAAAGTCACAACATTTTTACTGGTAGATACCAAAGATGTGCAATTATACCACTGGATGAGCAATTATTCACCAGCTTTCCTCTCCCCCAAGGAGCTGCAGCATCAGCAGCCTAAAAAAATGAACCCAAATCACAGCACTCACAAACACACAGCACCCAGAAAAAGCTCTTTTCTAAATTCCTGGAATTTCTAAAGTCCTGGAAGAACACATGGAAAGCAACAATCCCAAAGTCTCAATATTTGACAGTGCTCTCAACAGCTGTGGTGACAGCACAGCAGCAGAGTGTTTTAAGCAAAGAGAATTAAATGTGAAACAATAACAAGAGCTGAGGTGCTCAGAGCCAGCCCTTAACAGGCGCTCCTTTTTCTATAATTAGGCAAGCACAGAAAGAACAATTACATTTTGCCTGAACCTGACCTGATTTAAGCACATAAAATAAAAGGAAAACTGGATTTATGATGCTCACATTTTCTAGGAAGTCATTCTCCTTTCTGCTTTAATTCACTCTCAGAAGCCTTTGGTCTCAACACAGCCAATAAACTCAGGTTTTCACATTCAATATTCATGAAAGCGACACAATACAAAAATTAATATCGTGTTCATTTCTCTTCAAATGATTGGAAAATCAGCATTGAATTCCTGCTTGGGTACCAATAATAAAACTGAATTATAAGACTGACTCAGCCTAACAAGTGTGAGCACAAATGCTGCCTCTTCTGACAAACTCAACCCAAAATGAAGTTTGGCTGAACTTTGGGAATTTCTGGTTCAATGAAGTTGTCTTGCAGCTTTCCCACCTGCCCAACAGCAAATAAAGATTAGGGTTTAATCAGTGGCCATGTTAATAAAGCTCCTTTGGTGTTATCAATCCTGCAGCAGAATCTGAATTTCCATAATTCCTAGAACTGGAATTCTACGAAGTTTGTCCTTGTCTTCCATCTCTCAATCACAGAAGCTAAGGAGAAACTCCAAAATATGGTCAAGACCCCCCCCCCCAAATTTACATAAAAGTACATTAAAAATAACTTAATTTTGAGAGATGAAGCAACCTTAGCCCAGTTCAATCAGAACAAGGAAAATAAGAGAGGGGACTTAATTTTTAGTTAATTTTCAGTTAATTACAAAGTCCTTCTAAATTCACTGAAATGCTTTTGGTGAGAAGGGGAAGGAAGTGGGGATAAATTTCTATAAAAACCCAGCTGCTCTCTGCAAAACATTTGGGGGTGTCTATTCAGATGCCAAAAATTCTTGCAAAGCTGCAGAGAAAAATTTCTTCAAGTTTTAGAAGGGTTTGAGCACTGGGAAGGTGAGAAGAAAGGAGTTTGTACAATAGAATGCAAGTGCCTGATAACATAAATTAGAAAGTTCATTTGTTGTCTATGAAGCAAAGAAAAAATCATAATAAAAATCTGTATATTCACCTCCCTGTTAATTCACATATGCAGGAACCACAGCACCAAAGTAATACCCCATTGGAGGGTTAGAAAAAGGAGAAAAAATAATTAGGCTGAGTCTCAATAGAAAGAAAATATTCCAAAGATCCCAACCAATTGAGCTTTTCAAAATTAGATCAAAACAAGCAAGAAATGAAATGCCCTGCTTTTGATTTTTTTACATCTGTATCCCCCACTGAGCCACCTTTGCAGGGAAACATCATCTGCATTTTATATTCCAATTAGTGCATTAATCTTTCCCTGATTATTTATTCACATTTGAAAGCGTTTCCTTGTTCCATTTTGTAACTTGGGAGTGCAGAGGAATGGGGAGAGTGTTGCTGGGTATTTCCAAAGGAGATGCAGGCACCTCTATTTCTCTTCAGACAGATCAACCTCCTGAAATTAAGATGATTAATCACATGTGTAATGAGACAAATTATTGTTTTAGACTTCATTATTCATAAAAAATGGGGCAAGTCCTGGTTTGTTTGGTTTTCTTTAATGATACTTTCTCCCTTGGCAGAGGTTCCTGAGCCCTGTAAGGAACATGGATCTTCTAATTCTACCATCGGGAACAAAACATCTTTAGCACTAATTTCACTAAAATTCTTGTCTGAAATAACCAATAGCAATTCATTTCCTCCAAGATTTTCAGCACTTTAAGGATCTCAAGAAGTAAAGCTCTGGTGTTCAGAAATCTCACTACAAACAAACAACTTTTCTGTAAAATAATCTGGATTGATTTCATCCCAGAAAGGGTGGTCAGGCATTGGAAAGGAGTTTTGGAGTCCCCATCCCTGAAGCTGTCCAAGGAATGCCTGGACTCTGGTCTGGTGGAACTGGTGTTGATCAAATGTTGGACTTGATGATCTTGGAGGTCTTTTCTAACCTCGGTGATCCTGTGAAATTCACTCAAAATCCAATCAGCATCTGGAAACAGGCACCCCTCAGCACTGCAACTGAGCAAATCATTTATTCTAAATCCCTCCTCCTCCTATCTGGATATTATCAGGAAACAGATGGGGAAGACAACCAAACAATCATTAACTGCATCATTTCTGCCATGTCCAGGTGAGAAACAACAAGTTTCAGGCAATTTTGGCTGAGTTTCTTGAGCAAACCAGAAAGATCTGGATCCCCCTGGGAATGCTCCCAGTCTATAAAGATCTTTATCAATGCACATTTATTCTCTCAGCAGAAAATATTTGTGCTTGAAGCCTGCTTACAGTGCTTTCCCAGATGAGTGGTTAAAATAAAAACCAGAAATCTCACCACAACACTCGAACCCCTTTTTCTGTTAAAATAAAAAAATAAAAAAATAAAAAGGGCATCAGATTTCTGTCGGTTGTGAGCAGCTGAGGTGATTTGTCATCTGTAAAGCACGGTGATAAAACACCATGATCACACAGGGCTTCAAAAAACAACTTTCAAAGCGCTCTTCAGAGCATGCTTTGATCAAAATGTTTACAAAGCAGCAGCTTTACAAGAGGTTCCTGAGCATCAATCTTGATTAGGGTTATTTACCAACACAGCAGCCGTGGGGGATGCACCTCTGCAGCTGTACTTCTCACCCACCAATTCAGGAGCTGAGCTCCTTGCCTTGCCCTCAGAAAAGTTTTCATTAAGCTCAGAAGACAAAAGACAAAGAATGAGGCTTCTGAAGCTACTCCTGAGGAAAGCCTGGAATTGTAAGTAGAGCCAGAAAAAAAAAGATTGCTGGAAAAGGGTGTGCAACTCTTAGTGCAAAAATACAAGAAAAAGAGTAATACTCAATGTTAAGAGCACAGAGAACATGATTTAATGTTAAGTGCAGCTGATTGTGGCAGCAAATCATGGAATCCTCCAGGGTTCTTCAAGACCAGGGATTGTGGAATCCTCTGGGGTTCTCCACGGACCTTCAAGATCACCACATCCAACAATTAACTAAATACCCCCAAAGCCCCTAAATCATATTCCAAAAAGCCAAATTCACACACAGTTTGAAAACTTCCAGGAATGGTTTGCACATTTCCACTTCCACCAGCCCATTCCAGTGTTTAATCACTCCTTCTGTGAAGAAATTCTTCCTAATATCCAACCTGAATCCCCCCCTTGGTGTGACTTGAGGCCAAAATATTGATCAGATTTATGCTCCTAACTCTGCCCAGCCCTGATTCCAAACAGTGCAGAAGAATTCCAGGCCAAAAATAACCCCAACCAAAAATAGAAGCTTCCCCAAAAGCCCCAGCCAGTTTAATTTTACCAAGATTCAGCTGGGAGACACAAAAATATGCACAGCAGAGCACATCAAGAGGCTGGGAGGAAACAACCAGGAACACAAACAATGAGTCAGAAGGAGAGACTCGATCCCAAAAAACCCTTCCTGCTCTCCCAAGGAGGCACCAGCAAGGAGCAATCCAAGATCTCCAGATCTTTACGAGGTGATTGAGCTGAGGGTGATCCTTTCCTGCCTCTAGAACCATTCATGTCACCAATATTCTTCATTTCCCGAAGTGCCAAGACAAGGCCAGCAGGAGTTTGTTCCACACAAACATATCAGGCAGCAAATACAAATATAAACCCAAAAATAACACTGCCCACACACCACCTCCCCTAATTCAGAAGGTAATTCAGGTTTTCTGCTCCTCTCTCACTGATCAGTCCATTTTAGCAAGGTTGCACACACATAAAACGAGGGCAGAGAGGTTTATTTAAAACACTGAGCATCCACTCCCTACCTCAGGTTGTGTTTTATGGGCTTGCATGAATTTTGGTAGCTGAACACCAAGATAAAAGCCCATAATTCAGTTTCCTCTTGACTCTCTCTGCTTGCCTACTGCAAATCTCTGTTGACAGCCTTCTCTCCTCACCTCATGCTGATTTAATAGAGCTGCAGCCTCTCTCCTTCCACCTCTCCTGAAATCTTTTCTTGCTTTCAACAAGCCCAAACCTTCCTTTCCACTTCCACTGCTTATTTAATTCTATGTGCAGCACGTTTGGGGTGCTCAGTGTAGTAAATGTGACACAAACTGTGCCACACCAAGAGGAAAAGAGCTTTGTGAGACCCTGAGATGAAGCCAAGTAAAGAAGGAATTTTATCTGTGAGTATTATGAATTAAAAATAGGAAATAATGGCTGGAATCCCCAGACTGGACTGAGAGGATCTGCTCTCTGATAAAGAAATACAGAAATTAAAATATAAAATAACACTTCTGACAGTTCAGATTTGATTAGATGGAGTTATGCCTTAAGAGGTCACAGATTTCACTGTCTTGCTTTGTTTGAAGTCCATTTTTCCTACATAACACACTACCCAGAGATTATTAGGGGATGCAAGACCCCACAGCGCCCCAAAAACCACCTCGTTGCCAAGGTCATCACTGCTCCTACCTGCGCCCCACTCCTTCAGGCTGCTGGACTGTAATTCTGAGCTGGAAAACAAAGCAGAGATGGTGAGGAGGCAAAAGCAACTGCACAGCCATGAGCCCTTCTGTCACTTCACCTGAAGAGGTGAAAAACCTCCAAAGCAGCAGCAGGAGAAGGGGGAAAAGAGCACAAGAGATGCAGGATGGGAACATCCCCAGGGACCTGACCACCCCTGCCACCCCACACAACTTCAGTGTCTGCCTCAGGGCAGCACCTGCTGAGAAACCCAGAGATCCCAGGTGGAAAAGGCACTAAAATGGAACCAGTGATCACAACCAGGGAGTGTCCACACTTTCAGGAAGCTTGGAGTGAAAATAAACCTGACAGGGCAAACAGAGGCTGTGCACTTCTGCTATCCAGATCTTCCAGCTTCAATTTTTATTCCAAGTTTCTTTTTCAAAAATATTCAATAATTTCACACACTTCACCCTTTTTTATTGTGATGCTCTGGGTTGGCCCTGCTGGAGCAGATGAGTCCACTCAGGGATTTTGTCATTCCAGACTTTTCAGAATCCAGTTCCAACCAAATTTTTTGCTATCAGAGGTTTGGATTCTGCACCCTGATATATGGAACTCGACATTTTTGCATTTCTCTTCATTCACTGTTTGGTCATAAATGTGTCAAAGACAGCAAGAAAAATTATCTGCACCTGCCCAATCCTATTTTATATTAAAAAATAATCAGAGCAAAGGAACTTCTTACAAAGTCACACAAACATAAAAAGTTGCTGCTCTTCTGTGAATAAAGCCAAGTTCAAGGGAGCAAAGTGAGCTGCAAAGTTTAAGCCACAAATTCTTTCCAGGGTCTGAATTTCTGCTGGATGCAGGACTAAGCTGCACTTCACTAAGCTGGAAAATTTTAGGCATCAGGATTTACTTGGTACTTTTCCAGCAAGAAATGAACTTTTCTTGTGTAAACCAAGTTCACAAGGGCAAGGCCAGGCTTGGAAAAATCCATTCCTGGCTTTGCAGCAATAATTCACCATTTTTCTGGTTTAACTTCATGACCTTTTTCTCTCAAGTCAGTAGAGGCTACCACAAAGCAACTTGGCCTTATAATTATGGTATCAGGAAGGAGCAAAAGGAGATACTAAAAGTTAAAAGATTAAAATAAATCATTAATACTGAATATTTAGGACTATTTCTTTATCATTTAAGCTGATTCAAAACTTTTTAAATAACAGTCATGACATCACATCACCACTTGGCAAAGTGTCCCTGCTGCTTTCAGTCAGACCACTCAAAAATTGCACATTTTCATCTGTAGAGTAAAAAAAAAAGTTGCAATTAATATGGAAAAAACACAGAAATATTTTCCCCTCTTCTCTACAAGGGATACCAAACAAGTTCAAACATTTCCAGAAGATGAATTATGCTTCCAACAATTTCATCCGCTATATTTAATTATTTTCAGGGAAAACAGAAAGGAATTTCAAATATAAAAACAACTATCAATCGTTTGCCTCATTGCAGGATCCGCAGGTTGTGGCAGCTCACACACAGAGCTGCTGGGGAGAACTTCATGCACTGCTGCAGAACTCAAGAAATGCAGCTGCACCGAGGGGAAACTTCTTTGCAGAGCTGGATAAAACAAGTGCAGACTCTAGAGGGAGTTCTAACTTTGCCGTATTTTTCCCCTTACAGAGTTTTTATCACTCAGTTCAGAACAAAACTAATAAATAACAGAAAAAGGTGAACTTTCTCCTGGAGATCTGCTTCTTCCCCTGCCCTCTGTCCCTGGGCAGAGTGGGAGCTGCCTGGCACAAAAAACTGTGTCCTGTTGATACACAGATTTCTGTTTCCTTTCTTCCTTGATCGTGATGTAGAGGAAATGTGGATTTTCAGTTGTTTTTGGTGCCTCTGGAGCTCCTTCAGCCTGAACATTTCACCAGGTCACGCCGTGTCTGGAGATTTGTGGTATTTAACGAGGATGAACCCCATCAGAAAGCAGCTCCCTAAAGAAAACCAAGGCTTTGTGAAGATATTTTCACCAGGAGTTCTCTCTGTTGCAGATTCCCAGGGTGGGTTTGTGTGCACTGAGCCATTCCCAGTGCAGGAATAGGGCATGCAGGAATTGCACCGAGCTGCCTGGAATTCCACACTCCCTGGAATCCCTGAACCCGAGCTCAGCCTTGCCAGGTCTCTTGAACAAGGGGATTTGCCTGCAATTATGCACTTGCCAAAAACCAGAGCATCCCAGAGTGGAAAGGCTGGGAAGGCCCACAGTGGGGCATCTGCTTCCAGCAGGGTCATCCCAGAGCACAGGGCACAGGATTGGGGCTGGAATACCCCAGGGAGGAGACTCCACAGCCTCTGGGATTGGGGCTGGAATATCCCCAGGGAGGAGACCCCACAGCCTCTATGGGACTGGGGCTGGATGGGGCTGGAATATCCCCAGGAGACCCCACAGCCTCTGGGATTGGGGCTGGATGGGTCTGAATATTTCCAGGGACAAGACCTACCCCCACAGCCTCTCTGGGACTGGGGGCTGGATGGGGCTGGAATATCCCCAGGGAGGAGACCCCACAGCCTCCCTGGGACTGGGGCTGGAATATCCCCAGGAGGAGACCCCACAGCCTCTGGGATTGGGGCTGGAATATCCCCAGGGAGGAGACCCCACAGCCTCCCTGGGACTGGGGCTGGAATATCCCCAGGAGGAGACCCCACAGCCTCTCTGGGGTCTGGCCCAGCACTGACAACAAAATCTGTCTCCTCTGTGGAGGGAATTCCCAGCATCTGTCCCTGTCCCCTCCTCTGGTGCCATTGCTGGCCCCCAGAGCAGAGCCTGGCCCTGCTCCGAGCCCTCCCTGCACACAGGGACAGACGGGGACACCCGGGGACACATGGGGACAGACAGAGAAATGCATAAAAAGTGGAAAAAAGGCTGGTAACCCTTTATTACTGCGTTGTCCTGTTAATCCAACATCTCCCTTTTACTTCTCTTATTAATTAGTGTCTCAGAAACAGATTTAAACTTTCCTCTTCCAGTAAAGAGAGCAATTTACAATGAGGGAGAAACCCACAAACACACACAGTACTCAGGGATGTTTTTAACCTGTATAAATATTCTTTAATACACACACAAAACAGAATATTAGCATTTACTTTTTTCTCAGAGGATAATGTGGCAAATCACATGGAAATAAACTCAAAACTATCTGTAGGAAAGCTCTCAAGAATTCAATATATGGAGTTTAGGAGTTATGTTACCAGGGAAGAAAGAAGAACACTTGAGACAGCTGTCTGCCTCTCAGCCTTTATCTCTCACTTCTGCAGGGTTTTATGTTGCCACAGCAGCACCAGAACCTACAAAAATTCATTTCTAACATCTCTGAACCACGGCTGGCCCCCAAGCACTCACTGGTTTCATTTTCAGGAGTAAAACCACTCAAAACTTAGTCACTGGAGCAACGAGGAGGGAGCAAAAAAAGCAAACTGCACCTAAAGTGATTTCTGAAGGAGCGAAAAAAAAGTGTGCTGAGACAGATACTCCTTATTTTTCAAGTGCTCTTTCATCCTATTTCCCAAACTTGACTTGAAATAAAGTCAGTGCTCCAGGATGGAGCTCAGCTGAACTCGGGAGAGCTTTCCAGGCACCAGGAACACTCTGCTGACAGCACTCACTGCTGAGCCCACTGCAGGTGCTCAAGGCTTTCCCATTCCTCTGTTCCATTTTGCGGAGATGCGGATAATCAGGAAAAGATCTGCAATCCAATTTTGAGAAGCATTTGGGGGGTGATTTTCCCCAGAATATGACAGGCAGCACAGAAGTCTGGAGGAGGAACTCCAGCCCTCCCATCTTTATGCTCTTTCCCTGTTTGCAAACCCTCTCATCATCCTGAAATTATGCCTTTGCACAAAGTGCATTTCTGTCTCCTCAATATTGATTTAAAACCATTTTTCATAATAGGTTCTGAATAGCAGGGGGAAAAATACAAACCACATCTTCCTCCTGTCCAAAGGAAGCAATGGGATAATGGACTGGCGGAAAAAGTGTTTTCCCCAAAGGCTGCAGCTCTTGGACACAGACGCTCCCGCCTGAGCCATGAAGGAAATTGCCTGTTGGTGTAAATATGCCAAATGCTACTTAGACACTCGATGGCTGCTCACAAGCTGAAATATTCCTTCCTAGCTCTGGATCACAAGCTTTTTATTACTGCTGGCACAGCCTGTGACAGCAGGGGAAGAGTTCTCTGGGTACTGCAATGCTGGGAATCAGTGGGATGTTGTTTGAGCAGAGGGGTGCTGGCCTGAGCAAGGGTCACAGGGCTGGCAGGACATTAGGAACACAAAACAGGCTTTTGCTGTAATTCAAAACAGAAATGAAACAGTAAAATAATTGAAAAAAATATTATAGGGCTTTATTTTTTAAGAGAGAGTTACTGGGCACTGGTGAGGCACCTCCAGTGCTGCATCCAGCTCTGGGCACATCGCTGCAAGGAGGACATTGAGGGACTGGAGAATGTTTAGGGAAGGGGCTGCAGCCCCAGGAGGGGCTGAGGGAGCTGGGAAGGGGCTCAGCCTGGAGCAGAGGAGGCTCAGGGGGCCCTGGTGGCTCTGCACAAGTCCCTGCCAGGAGGGGACAGCCGGGGGGGTCGGGCTCTGCTCCCAGGGCACAGGGACAGGAGCAGAGGGAACGGCCCCAGGCTGGGCCAGGGCAGGCTCAGGGTGGGCAGCAGCAGGAATTTCCCCATGGAAAGGATTTTTAAACATTAGAACAAACTGCCCAGGGAGGTTTGGAGTTCCCATCCCTGGAGGTGTCCAAGGATTGCCTGGATTTGGCAAATCCACCAAACAGCATGAAACAAAATCCCAAGTATTAAAACTGAGAGGGAAGATGTGTGCTGATGTCTTCAAACAATTCCACTGATGTCTCCACAAACAATTCAGCGGGTGAGGGGACAGGTGCCAATGGCTCTAAAACGGGTGTTAATGTCTCTGCTGACTTTGGGCAGCAGGTTCGTGACAGAGCCCGGACACTGCTCCTGACACGGACACGGGGCAGTTTCTGAACTTTGGGGTTGTTTCAAGCAGCAGGTTCGTGACAGAGCCCGGACACTCCTGACACGGACACGGGGCAGTTTCTGAACTTTGGGGTTGTTTCAAGCAGCAGGTTTG
>VZUI01053198.1:0-29095 GCA_013401135.1 Cettia cetti
AAAAATGGCTGCCTGGTCACGAGATGTTACATTTTTATAAGTTTTGGTCCATTTGCATATTGGAGTTTAATTGTCCAATTGCAGCTTCAGGATGCATGGTCCCGTCTTTCTTGTTCCTCCCTCTGGTCCTCTGTTGTTGATGCTTTTGGGTCCGACGGTTGTCCTTGGTCCTCAGCAAGAAAAGGATTTGTTTTGTCTACCTACCCTGTGAAGAGAGCTCACTAGCACTTAATATGAGGCTCAAAACTACATCCTTATGCAGCACAGAATCAAAAATATGAAAGCTACAACTTCAGGCATAATTCCCTTGAAGAGTTTCCCTTTCCCTCTCCTCTCCATTTTTTCCTCCACCACCTGAAATCTATTATAGTTGGTTGGTTATTTCATTTGTATTTGGGACTTAAATCCTTCAAAAAGTCTTGATCCTAGACTTAAAACACTCCATGAAGAGATTTTTCCTCCTTTCAGCTCCAGCCTTGCTTTACTTTTTTGCTGAGAAATGCTGCAAAAAAAGACACCAATTATTCCAATTGGTCTGTCAGCAAAGAGCCAGACTGGGCTCACTCATCCATTTTCCATAGATCCCAGAAGAAGAACTGATGTTGCAGAGTAACTACACAGCTTCAGCCATTGCTTTCTGTAGCATATTTTGCAAGTGATGCCAGATATTCAGTGCCCAAGGAATCAGCTTGGTTGGCTGCATGGTCTTGCAGAAACCACCTCAGCTCTCAGCCTCATACATTACGTGTGTCAGCCAGAAGAGGATCCCTCTTCAGGTTTTGTGAACATACTCAATGGAAGGTCCAAAGGTCATTGCTAAACACCACATTTTGCAGAAACACCAAAAGACTTAAAATACCTGCAAGGGGTTGGCTTAGTACAGGACTCAGAGATGAAAGCCTGACAAGATTTTCCACAAAATTTCTTTGGAAAAGGGAACAAGTTTTTGGCCAAATCATCTCCTTCTTAACATGCCTTCATGTGTTGAAAATCATAGAATCACAGAACAATTTGGGTTGGAGGGAACTCAAAAATCATCTAGTTCCAAACACCCAGCTGAAGACAGGGCCACCTTTCACTACACCAAATTGCTCAGAGCCCCATCCAACCTATCCAGGAAGACTTCCAGGGATAGGACATCCACAGTTTCCCTGGCCAACCTGCACCAGGGTCTCATCACCCCTCCTAATATCTAATCTAAATCTACTTTTTTTGTGAGTTTGATGCCATTCCCCTTTGTCTTGTCACTCCAGGCCCTCATAAATTGTCTCTTTCTGTCTTCCTTGTGGGCTCTTTCAGGTACTGGAAGGCTGCAATTAGGTCACCTGGAAGACTTTTTTTTTCCAGGCTGAAGAATCTGAAATCTTCCAGCTGTTCCTTATGGGAGAGCTGTTCCATCCCTCTGATCATCTTAGTGGCCTGGCTTCAACACGTTCCTGTCCTTCCTGTGGTGGGCAGTCCAGGGCTGGATGCAGCAATCCAGGTGGGGGTCTCATTCCCATTACATCCAGTAGGTGAAAAATGAATGCCCTTGCACATCAGTGATGTGGAATCTCAATTGCATACTGAAGCAGCTAGACATTTCAATTCTATGCTGATAAATTGGTTCTTTTGAAAATGTGGAACATATTTCAAAAATATCAATGTGATGCCTCAGTGAACATCCCTTTATTGAAAACTACAGTAATGACACAATTCTGGTCACAAAAAAATAGCCTGACAAAGTCCAGATACAGACAGTCAAGATCCTCTTCTGCCTTCACAATCACAAGACTGATTACAGTGGAAGTGCCCCCCACCACACACCTCAGGGAGTAATTGGCCTTTAGTTTCCAACACCTTTAAGTCCATGTTGTTCTGATGATTAAAGCTTTACCAGCACCATTTTGTATCTATATAGCTCTTGTGAACTTCATGGCATTTTACTCCAAAGGGGGAAAACTCTATCTGTATTACTAGAAATGAGGAGAGAAAAAAGCAAAATATTGAATGACAAACTGACATGCTCAAAGCTATTGACAGCTACAAATATTATTAAGTCTCAGACATCCGTTCCACCATGCTCCATCTATTCAATCTATCCCAAGAGCTGTTAGATACCTTGGAGATTTTACACTAATAAAACAGAAAGAAAGAAAAGAAAAAAACACTGTGAAAGAAATAATAAGTTTTACAGTGTTAAAACAAGAATTGAAATGACTGGGGACATGGGAAAAGAGGAGTCTGGGCAGCAACACAAAAACAAACAGTTACCAGAAAGCAAGAGAAGAAACACTAACAGATAGCACCATCAAGCAGCAATCAGGAATTAAATTTGTTTTGCAAAACTAATCTCATATAAATCAAGAGGAGACATATCAGAATTTAAGGTAAGGTGTGAGTGTCAGCTTGAATTTACAGGAACTAAAAATAGAAAAGTTATTTAAGTTTGTAATTACTATGTTGTTATACCTTAATTTGGCATTCTGGAGGAAAACTTTGAGTGGAAAGGCCTTGCCTTTACAGTTCTCTGTTTTCATTTTGCTTGTGGTTTTTTCTCTGGAGTTTTGCATGTGCAAATAGAATAAGCAACTATGCATAAGTAGCATAAGCTAAATCTGAGCCACAACTTCATTTTCTACTTTCCTGGGAGTCTAAAAAGCAGGACCGGAATATTTTCCTCTGAGATCTTGTTCCACAACCCTAGGCCAGAAGGCTGGCCAATACTTTTAGCACCTCCTAAGACCCCCTGTTGTTTGACCAAAGGGCTTGGAAGCCCTTTCTGACAGCTGGGGTTGAGCTTAACACCCTGCAGAGACGTCTGCTGGCATCCCACTCACGCCATTCCAGCGGCGCTGGGGGCTGTGGCAAACCCTTCGCTTCAGGGAGTGGTGGCTGTGCCCTCTCTCTGCTGACTTTCAGGGGCAGCTGCAGGACACAACTGCCTTGGGCTGAAGTCTTGTTATTGTGACCATGGCCAGAGTGGGATGATGTTTCTCCCCAGTTTTTCATCTCCTGTTCAAACCAGTGAGTTGTGAACAGGTTGGGCTCCTTTCCCCATGGCAAAGAGCTCTGAGAAACAGAAAACAGATGACTGGGTAAAATGATGTATGCGATATTAATAGTGTCATTTCCAGGCTTCTAAGGTTACAAAGACTTCATCCCTAAAGAGTATTTATCATGTAACTGTTCCCCATTAGTTTATGCATATACAAACTGGTAGAGAAAAAACATTTACATAGGAATGAATAATGATAGTTACATGCAACATGTTGCATCTCAAGAGAAATAATATTGGCATTCCTGTTTGAAACATTGCTTCTAAATTTCAGAATATAATTACCAATTTCATGTACATACATATGTGATGTATAAAACAGCATTTGTTGGATAAAAGAAAGAAATTCTACAGTTACAGTTTAATTCAGTTTTATGCTATGACAAAAGAGTCTGCATAGGACACTGTGGAAAGCATAACTTCAAATGGCAGTAAATTGGACACAAAATTAATAACTTTATCCATGACACTTATGAAAATATTCATGTTCATAGAATAAGAGGAGAACAGGCTCAAAAATATGTTGGAAGTAAGTAGTGACTTAAAAATTGTGAGAAAAACAGCTATATATTTCACATTTCTTCCTAATTTTCAGCACCATTCCACATCACAAAGATCTTTTAAGCTGTTTGGAAACCATCTATGTTAAAATTTATCTCCACATGATGTCTGAATTTTAGACGTGCATTATGAGAGGAAAAGATTAGGACACAGAAATATTCATCAATATCTTAATTTATTTTTATCTGTTTCTGACACCTGAAATGATGAAAGAAAGATTATTTCATATTTGCAAACTTGAACCAAATAGTTTGTCTTGAGGAATTAGATTACAGTTGCTGTTGATTTATAATGCTGAAAAAAAACCCCATGACAACAAGTTCTCACAGAAAGCCTAGATTTTGATTTTGAGGACCTCAGGAAAAAAAAAAAAAGCCAGTATTACTTGTGCTTCCAGGTATCTGTTGTAGCTGTATTCTTTCTGTACACATTCTATTTTTCCACTGCTACCTGTTAAAAAGTAACACAGGTTTGTCCTTTAGCATGAAAACATGCCAGACGTATCTTTATTGAAGCTAATGTTGATTAATAAATAAACAATAATTTTTAAAAAAGATAAATTTAAAAAAAAATAGTACCTGCTAAGGCTGGACTGCTTGGGACTTTTACAGCAGAGTTCTCCAGCTATTAGCTGTTCTATCACAAAATATGATCTTGTTGCAACCACAAAATTTAACACATTAATAAAACCAACTGATCAATACAGCAGTACCAGCAGTTGGCCATCTGTAAAGTTCAACACTTAATCATAATTAAGTCAGGAAAAGCTGACAAATACAAGCGTAAGAAATCACATGATAATAGTGCTATAGAAGTAACCAAGCACCCTAAAAATCATCAATCTGGTCAATTCTGATGCCGCTTTCAGTTACTTCTAAATTAATCTGGAATAAAAACTAATCCCTAATGCATATCTTTTCCAATTATCAAATTAAGATTTGAGTTAAACCGATAAATGCAGCAGTGTTCTAATTATATTAAACCACATGAAACATCCAGTTAGGAAGAGTGTGTGTGCAGATAACTACTTGCATGCCACACATTTAAAAAAATAATGTAATAAAAATAGTGGTGTGTTTTCTTTCCCCTGCAATATTGTGCTGCTATCACAGCAACCCCTGTTGGTTGGTAGATGGGTATAAGGAAAACAGAGAATTTACAGCTTTGGATATGATTTCTTTTCCTAGGGCACCAGGTGCTTTAAATGCCACCAGAAGGATGCTCTTGGCAGTGCCATACTGTCCAACATGGCTTGGCACAGATTAGCTCAAAGCTTTTGTGTCTTTGCAGACTTTGATTAAGGGCCAGTGCTAGAACTCCTATGGGCTTTTACTTGATCCACTGTAGGGATTTTTTCCTTTTCTTTTATTTTTTTCTCTTTTTTTCTCATTACAGCTGCCAAAAATATGCCAGTTAAGATAATTGCATTTCAATTTAAATTGGTAATTTAATGGAAAATTTTAAATCAGGATGTAGGGCAGGATTTTACTTCCAACCCTATCCCATAACACCTTTTATCTGTTGCAGATGATTTAGGAGCCCAGTTCCCCATTTTTGGCCCTCAGCGACACCAGAGAGTTAAGAAGTCTCCACAGTTTTGCAGGATTCTCACTTCAATCTCTTCCAAGCCTGCAAGCCTCACCTCAGTTTAGTTTCATCAGTCTACTGCTGGATGTTTCATTGACTACCTGCCTTTATGAGTCACAATACATGCAAAAAACAAATTATTCATCAAGATATTTGCTCCCTTTCAAGAGGAGAAGTAGAAGAACCCAAGATATTCTGCCTGCCATGACTCTGCTGCTTTCATTATTTGTTTCTGGGCTGACACAGAAGCCTGGCAGTCGCAACATACTGCAAGGGGAATCATCTTCCTTTGTTTAGGACGCAGTGTGTACTGTCATTTACATAATAAAATCCTCACACAAATAACAGATGGTGAAGAGGCACTCATGTTGCCACATGTTGGAAGCATGATATAGTTCCTTGATGAACTAATTTCTTTTACTTTTGCCTATAGATGCTTACCAGCTGTTAAACCTTGGGAGTTAGTCAGCTGGTCAGGGGTTTAAAGACAGGCAAAAATCTGTCTGCAGAATTTTCCTGCTTCTAGGAGGAGCAAATGTTATGCCCTGGTGGAAATGTGCAATCCATTGCAAATGGTTTTCACTACCATGAAAAGTAAATAATAGTCTCTATTTTCAACACTCATTGGGCTGAAATTCTTCACTATAGAAGAGAGAAAATGTCATTATTCCACTGAGCCTGAGCTCTTTCTCTGTCTTTTTGGAATCCTTTTCTCAGCAGAAGCTTGGGACAGAGAGAGTTATGCTAATGCTGCATATTAGCAATATCAGTTCTTGGATGCATTACCATTAAATCTATGTGCAAATTAAGTGCTGGAAAACAAACGTCTATCACTTGAAATAACAGCCACAGAGGCTGTATACAGTGCAGTGAAATAAGATCACACCACATTCCCTAATTAGAGTTAATGTATCTGTTTCTGAGCCCATTTATACTGATTTTACAATCATGTAATTCATGACATTGTCTTGAGTTTTGCTGGTCTGTAAAAAGAACAAGCCTCCAGGATGACAAAGGATATTTAAATGAGTGGTCACTTAGTTGTCTAAATGCTGCTGTTTAGATGCAGTTTTCTACATTGCTGTCGGGGTTAGGCTGCTGCAGTTTCACTGCAGAGGTTGGGATGGTGAGACAAGCTGTGGGAACCCCTGGAGACACCATGTGAAGGCCAAATCTAGGCAGGAAAAGTAGCCCAGGACACAGGATTAGCCATGGGAGGGTATGTGCTGTGGGATTCACTGAGCACCTCAACACACCAGGCTGAACCCTTCCCCCTGTCCCCACTTGGAAACTCACATGCCCTATAGCACTAAATCAGCAACTCTGAAGCTGCTGTGCAAAGCAGAGATGACACTTAGAAAACCTTTAAGGCAAGAAACTCTGCTGTGGCAACCACCTGCTTCCTTCCCACCCTCTGTTTTTGTTACTGCTGCTCAAAAATGACTAGACTGTGCATTTCTGTCTGTCTTGTGTCTGCTGCATTAAAACCTACAGACACAGAAATTCTGTCTATAACAGAATCTGTATAACAGATATGTTGGTCAGGTGGTACTTCTTTCAGGGAGACACACAACTAAAAAAGATCTACTCTCTAAAAAAATCTAAAAAAAGCCCAAACCAGAGCAAACCCAAAAATTTAAGGTTTACATGAAAGACTACTCTGTGATAGCTTTGAGCTCTTATTCAGACTGTAAACCTGATGTGATTTTTTTTTTTTTAATGTTTGGTTAGCTCTGATTATCTTGTTTGTGTTTTGTGGAAATTTTTTGTTTGCTTTTGGGTTGGGTTTTTTTGGGTTTTTTTTTGGTTTTTTTTGTTTGGTTTGGGTTTTTGTTGTTGTTGTTGTTGTTGTGGGTTTTTTTCGGGGGGGGAGGGGGTATTTTGTTTTTGCCACAGGAGCCTGCCCCTAATTCAAAATATTCTTGAATTGGAAGATTGTTTTATCTAGTGCAGCTTAAATAAGATTAGTAGGTCTGAATATCCCATAGCATGGAGCCTTGATCTGCAGTCTTTAGAATCCAGGAAGTATGTGGTTATTTTTCATGCACTAATGCACTGGTATTGACCAGTTAATTTGAAATCACTTGCAGCTCATGTCATGACAAAATAGCAAATGCAGCACATCCAGAGCCAGAGATTTACAAAGTTACATAAGGACACAAACAACAAAAGGCAGATAAAATTCCTTCATATATTTTTGCATCAAGGCTGAATATTAAAGATGTCCCTCTCTAGAAATGCTTTATGTGATGCTGATGATGTCGCCAGGAACTTACTACTCCTAAGGCAGTTTTCACTTCTGCAGGTTATATTCACAGACTATTACATTCTACTCAGGTAATCCCACTGAACTCTCTTCAGTTAAGAAGACAGTGTCCCTTCTTATCTTTCTGTGACTTCTCTCCTTCACCACTCCCCAAAACAAAGACAGAACCCCAAGGATTGAGAGAGACTGAAAAATGTCTTTTGGGTGATAAGGGAATTTGAAATAGGATTTTGATTAATTTCCTCAGGAGAATCTATATCTTACTGACAGTAAAAATACATTATTTTCATTTCTGTTTCTTCTATAATTAGAGCACCATAGATACAGCTATACATCATATATTTCAATTATTACAAAATACAGCTCTTAGGCATAGTAGGCTTGTAATATTACTAGTGTTGGTCAAGCAAACAATACTGAGACTAGAGTGTAGCTGTAAGATTGTCATATGGCTGTGCTTCTCAAGCTATAGCTAAAATGCATGTTAGAATTAAACCTCTACCAAATAATAAAAAAATGATTGAATAATTGAAACCAAAACTGATCATCATTCCTGATTGACTAATTTGCATTTCTCCTGTTACGGATTATATAAACATCAACAATTTGTTCACAAATAAATATCAAGAATATTACTTTAAGAATATGCACAGAACTTAAAGCTAGGGCATTAGAATACAATCTGGATTGCTGAGAACTGAATTGAAGCGTCTTGTCTTAATATTGACATACAACTTTGACTGCAAAATCAAATGTCTATGGTCTTTCTGTAAGATCTCTCTCGTGCACAGAAGCCAAGATATGCAAAAGAATGAGTACAAGCAGAGAACAAGCAAGCTCCTTTTTGCTTTGCTATTATCCATCAACACTTATATCTCAGTAACAGCAATATCCTAACAAAATTAAGCAGTCTTCATGCTAACAAAACAGAGAGCCTATGATGGTACCTAAAGACCACAATAAAACTGAAGACACTCCAACTGTTCCCTTTTTCAGGTTTAAATGTATTTGATAGATTACCCATTCAACTCAGTCCATCAGAAAACAGGGTGATAACTGCAAAATCATCACATCTACTTTGTTGCCTGCCCTTTCTGCTAAATACTTCTTATATCTTCTTTTATTGCCTCCAAGTGCTAAGCAATTATTTGAATACCATCATCTCCTCTATCAAATAATTTACAAATCCCTTTTTATACCACAAATGAACTATCTCTAAGTGAAACTCTAAATCTACACATGCAGTTTTTTGGATCATTGCCTTGATGGCTCACGAGATGGTAGGGTTCTTGTCCTTTCCCCTGTTCTCTTGAAGAAGGAATTGGTCTTTCATTAAAAAAACCCAAAAAAACAGCTGAATAACAGGAAATAAGGTATTCACAGACATCTTAAAAACAACAAAAACTTAATTGCAAGATAAATATTTGCAATTTAACATTGGATTTCCTCTTAACTAATTCTTATTCACCTGTTTTATTGATCTCAAGTCTCTAATGAAGCAGCAGAATTTGACTATGATCCTTTTCCTTACGATCTCAATTTACTCTAGCATAATCCCCTGAATGAGTGACTTTACTGAATATGGAGATATTGTTCTTTTCATTTTAAATGCAGAGAAATATTAAAAGCCACTAATTCCTACCAACATGCTAAAAATTCTGGATGACCAGTTTGCCAGTGAACCAGATCACACAGCTTTCATTACTCATAGCAATACAACCTGATCATTGCCTGCCTCCAACCCTAACAGGCCTTTCCCCTTTTTCTATTTTTTTTTTCTGTAGCACTTTTTTTTTCAGGATTGACTCAGTTAATATGTGAAGATAAATTACCATTGAATATTAGCACATCATTAATGTCAGAAGGTAAATACTTTCCAAGGAGTTTTGGAAACATAGGTCTCTGCAGGTACAAGCTGCATAAATTCCCAGTCATATAACCTCCCTCCATTAAATCAGAAAGAAGTACTACGCAGTGTACAAAACATTAAGAGTAGTACTGAAAGAACAGACTAGTAGGATCACAGGCAGAGGATAGTTACAATATAATTGTGACTTATCAAAGTAAAATAATCCAATGTTTAGAGATATATTTATCCAAAAATGTAATCTGCCAAGGGGGAAAAAAAACCAACAAAAGAGTCTCGATTTGAGGTCTGCATATTTATGTACACAAAACTTTATATTCTGGTCCAGACATTTCCTTATCCATAGGCACATAAAGTCCCTGCAGAGTTAAGCTCCCATCAACAGGGATGTTGATGTTTTCAAATTTCCTTTGTAATGTGCACACAGATGTACCTTTCTCCTGATGCACAGTGCACATACCTCAACAACTTTCACATTTGTTCCTAATCTTTCCTGTTCAGCCCTGTTTAAAGCACAGAAATATCAAGAAAGAAGCAAAAGAAGAAAGGAGTCTCTGCCTGACCACTGCTGAAGGCACTCTCCCAGGAGACCAGCATCTAGTCCTGTTTTAAGTGAGTGCATGCAAAGGAGCAGCTTCGAAGTGGGAGATCAAATAGTTACTGCTGGCAGACACTGCCGCCCTCTCACAGAGGGTAAAAATGGATCCAGAGAAGAAGGTGCTTAAATCTGATCCTTCCTTCTCTACCTGCTGGGTAGTCTATAAGTTGAATCCAAATTATGAGTCCAGAATAGACTACTTGTATCTTCTCCACACACACAGTTAAAAAAGCTGAAGTAGGAGACTGAAGACAATGGTAGCTGAATCCATGCATCTCACAAGAAACCTTAACACTTAGCAGGCTCCTGGCATTGCCACTCCAAATCTAAACTGTTGACTAGAGGAGATTTATGGCTCTATTCCTCTGTGATTTTTGGCAAGCTGTCCAGAAATTTTATTGTACAGCAGAGAATTAAACCTTGACATGCAACATTATGGCCTTGCCAGATAACTATGCCTGTCTGAATATTAAACAGTTACATGCTACTGAAATGCAACTTGTTCCTACCCCCTGTCCAAAAGCAAACCCCAACTTAGTTTGGTGAAAATAAGGTGCCTAAGATTGGCTTATATCTCACATGAAGGTCTATGACAGTACTAAATCAGAGTAAACCTGTTTAAAATGTATTTGCTTCAGTGGTAGCAACCCCAGCATATCCTGATCATGAGTCTACTTGGGCTGATCGAGGCACTGGTATGCTCACAGTGCAGGTTCCCTGGGACTGCAGCAACTTACCTACCTGGAGAGCCCATATTTCCAGCTAAAAATATAGATATTTTTATCCCTCTTGTCCTTTGAAAGAAACAAAATATGTAAGCATTACTAAAAGATACAAAAGTTTTCATCAGATATTTGTACACCCTTTATTCAGGTGCTTGTTTTTCAGGTATTTATGCTAACACCTCACCTGACCTATATAAATAATCATAAATTTGAAGAGGGTGATTGATCCTTCATCCATGTCCCACACCCCTAGTCCTGACTCAAGACTCAAAATAGTCAAGGGTTTGCCTGAGTGGTTTAGAAAGGCAAATCCAAAGGAGTAAAAGAACTGATATGGGCTTATTTTATCTGAGCCTCTGTAGGGGTCTGGCCACTTGGGCAGACTGGAATCACCCTGAGGGATGCAGCCCACCCCAACACTGTTAACATCACCTCCATGTGTCACCTCACCACCGTCCTCTGAGACCATGGGCTGGGACAGGGACCCCACTAGTTACCCATTCCAGCTCTTTGTTTCCCATGATCTCCTTCCACATGCTGAATTCCCAGGTTTAAACATCCTACACACACATTGGGCTAATCTTGCTGCCACTATGCAAAAAGAACTGAAACAGGTATTGGACTCTTTGTAAATACCTAGAAAATACTAAACTGATAATACCAGCTGAGTACAACCATAACCTTAATAATTTTGCAGATAATAATGATGGCAGAAAGAAAAATTCTTCTACATTCTCTTTCCAGGAGCTCTCTAATCCTCAAGAAAAGTAAATGCACTTACAAAAAAAAAAATTGCCAGAGCTTTGCCCCACTATGCCGTGGAGAGATATGACCTATCAAATGAGGCACCAGTCTGGGCACAGGGAGACTCTGGTTCAATTTCCAGCTGTTAGGGCTCTAACACCAATCTTAAGTAAATTGTGTCTGTGCTTCGGTTTTCTCCACCTTGAAAGGCATTCTATTTTTCCTTGGTTTTATCCTGTAAAACACTATATTATACAGAACCCACAAGGAGATATTACTGTGTTTCGCAGCTTTATCTTGAGTATTTGAAAATGTATCATTCCATGCCACTGGCACTGCTCTTTGGTTGTTTGTCATGTACTTTTCCATCCTCTGACAACAGATGTGCTTTCTGGATAGTCTTCAAGATTGTTTTGCAGAGCACTTGAGATTATTTTGTTTTAATTTTATTTCTTTTGTTGTTTATTTTTTTAAAACCTTTTAACCTTAGGGATTTGGCTAAGCTATGGCTATTAAAAATTATACAGCAATATATAGTTTCTGTTTTCCATTTAAGCTAACTTTTTGAAAGTAAATCTCAAAGGATTGAGTATACCTTCTCCACTTTTCTGACTCTTTCCCCATGAATACTGCTTTTTGTCTGGGCAACATCTCTTCCCTCTGTACAATGATTATTAAAGCCAAATGTTGCTTGAAATATGGAATATGTTTGCCTTGTTCCTAGAATTGAGAACATAGTGATTTCCTTGCTTTCCTGTTTGTCCAAATTTTGTCACCATGTTTACATAAATAAGTCAGGTAGTCTTTCTTGAGACCAAGGAGATGATGACAGGAAGAAAGCAGACCAAAATGAAGTTACAGGAAACAGGACCTTTTGAAAAAAAATCCCAAAACCAGTACATTTCTCTAGTCGCCGTTCCAGAGAGGCCCAAACTGCTAAAATAAACTTCATCAAAAGCATGGTTAATCCAGGTCACAACCTTGTTTTCATACCCACCCTCTGTCCTTTACCATTTTTAAAGCCACAGCATTTCAAAAACTACATATTTTCACATCTTAAATTTGATCCAGAACTTAGAAGACTCTGGAAGGGTTGAAGCCAACAACAACAACTTGCAAAGAAAAAAAAATCCTGTGATCAACTATAGCAAAAATAAACAAATGGATTGTAAAATTGATTTTAAACAGTGCCATAAACCTTTAAAACTGTGCTGGAGTTGCAACTATGCAGCTCCCATTCTATTTTATAGAGGCTGTATATTTGTGTTGCATAAGTTGCTCTGAAGAACCCCAGTCTGCATGCTTAGTGCCAATATCATAACTTCAAATTTATTGCTCAATTTAACTTCACTCTGTTGATTCCCAAATTAAAAAAATCCAGAGCAGCTTCAAATACCAATTTTTACAAAGAAATGAAATCCTGTTTCACTAACAATACTTTTCCTTGAGTATTAATCATAGATCCAGAAAGAGAGTTAAAATCTGATGTGCTTGACATATTTGGTTTACAAGCAGTTTATGTTCAGTTGAGAACAAGGTAAGAGTCAGCCTGGGAATATTAAGGTAAGCCCAAGAAACAGCACTGGCAAGGCAAAAAAAGAAATCTAAGCTGTTCCTAGTCATCACAATTAGTTTTGACCCACGGATTCAACCTAAAAAAAACCTTTGAGAAGCTCTAATATAATTATTTAAAATTCTCCCTTCATTAAACTGGCATTTTACTGAATGTGGATCCATTAAGAAAGAAAATTATATCCCCAAACCCCCAAATTTTACATGTACACATGGAGACCAATTGCTTTGCTCTCTGAACTTTAGTTCTGGCACTGAATTAATAACTACTTCAACTAAATTGCTTTTCAAGGGGTAAATTTCAGATACTCTCTCCTTTTCTTGCATTATTTTGCCTGATGCTTTACATGGCCACAAAAACTAACTAAAATAAAATGAAATCAAGCTTTACATGAGGGCCAAACCAAGTTTTTTTCTCTCCACAGACCTTAGCAACTGATCAAGAACTTCCATGAGTGTTTCACAAATCAACTGGTGATGTCCTGCACAAACAGGATTTCCATGACCATTCACCATGGGATCATCACTTTTCAGGACAGTTAAAAACTACCCATAAATATCAAGACACGCTACTTAACAAAAACCCACATAGTTAGATCTTGGCTAAACGTTGCTTATGAAGGTGAGGATGGAAATAGGTGCACAATGTGTTATGAGACAATTCTGCACAAATCCGCAAATCACATGGACAGTTTTGTCTTTTCCAAGGCTTACGTATGGCTACAGCCATTATTTATTAGTATTCATACCTAGTACAATAATGAGTGAAAGTTTTATTAATGTCCAGAATATGATTTAACTTCTAGAATGTTGGCAGTATCTAAACATGTTGTTCGAAAAAAATGCTATGCATGTATGGCAGATCTTTCATGAAATTAATTTCCAGGGTTTATGGGCTGGTATAAGCCCTACTTACTACCTTCAAAAAGGGCATAACTAGGACAGACCTTACAAAAGCCACAATATTAGTTAGTTGTTATGATTCAAGTACCTATTTCCTTAAATAATTGATAACTGGTACTACCGATTATGCAGGAGAGAGGAGTTTCACTGTAACTTCAGAGATAAAAATAGATTTTACCAACATAATTGTCCTGGGTTTTTCTTAATTGAATTTTTTGGTAAGGAGGTGCCAGACTAAAATCCCCACAGAATGTAATAGGATAGAATTCACATACATGTTTATTTTCTGATGGATTGAATTAATGACTGGCATGTGCAAAGGGCTCTTTAAATCTTCACATAAAGTGCAAGCTTCCACAACTACAAAAGCCAAGAATGTGGATTCTCTCATTCCAGCATTCTAAAGGAGTTTATGAGATGCTACCACTGGGTCTAGCAGTCAGAAACAAAGAAGAAAAAGGAGCCTATGAGATGGCAGCAAAACAGTAGGAAAAGGCCAGGGCTGGGTAAGTGAAGCCATGGAGGACAACTGTACATTACAAGAATGATTTGGCAACTTGAAACAAAAATATCTCAAAAAATACAGACTCCACACTAATTCCTTCCAATTAATTCTAACAGGCTCTGTGTCACCTCATTTTCTCTATGTATATTCTCTATGTATTTTGTACATTTATAGCAAAAGTTATATAAACTGATATTTTTAGGCATTCACTGCATCATTTTCAATTCTGTCTGGTGTAAGCCTGTCTATGTATATGTACAGAGTAGTATCATTAAACATTATTTCAAACATCCATATAAAAAACTCACTTCCTACTTCTCCTTCACCTTCCTTCTTCTTACCAACCATCTTCTTTTCTTCCCTCCCCTTTTCACAAGTCTATCCGTCTCACTTCCCTGACCTTTGTCAGCCTTTCCTCTTCCCTCCCTTCCTCCTTCATGTCTTTTATTCACTCTTACTCTCCTGTTTGGCCTTTCAAATTTGTTTTTTGGCTAAAATGTTCTTAACACTATTTGAGAAGGTACAAACTGAATGGATACCACTGGCACTAACCAATTCTATTGTGCTGCAGTAAAAAAAATTTTCTTTTTCACTGCTGCTGCTGCTTAGAACAGTATATTGTGCTCAGATTATACTTACTTCATATATATATTGTTTCAGTTAATAGAATGCAATTTCAAATTGATTGCAGAATCTTCAAAGGAATGTTTTGGCAGAGAAGATTGTGCTGCTTTGAAAGCAAAACCTGTGAGAGACTCCAAGTCAGAAGTACAATTTAATAAGAGAAAAAAAGAAAAGAAGTAAAATAAAGTAAAATAAAATAAATCAAATAGTACAAAATACTGACAGAGTCAGAATACAACCTGACACCCTGTTAGGGTAGTAGTAGCAGTCCAGATGAGATGGTCTTGTCAAAGCAGTGATCCTGTAGAAAAGGTCTGGTAGCTCTTGTCCTCTGGGAATCCAGTGGGGAAAAGGCCTCCTGTGCTGTCCCAAACCCCGGATTGTATCCATGTGGGAATGCTTGGCTCCTCTCCCTGGGTGGAGCATCTCACAATGGGCTGATATCATTCTATGAGTCATGTGATGGGTCCTTGATGGCCCATTAAACAGAGATAGCTCCCGGGGGCGTTATCTATGAGTCCGGTGGCAAGGCATTGATGAGCCATTAGCAGAAGATAAGGGAAACACTGCCCCACCCCACCTGGTTTCAACAGCTCATGAAGATGGTGATAGAACACATGCTTTGGGGACACCTTACATTTTAACCTAGGACAAGATATAAACCCAACCTAACAGGGTGAAAAATAATTTAAAAAAAAAGAGTCTATCCTTATAACAGTACATCCTGCATGTGTACGTGAAGTAGAAGATACTAAATAAGCTAAATAATTTTTAAAGCTCAGACATACAAAGAGTAGGGAAAAGAATTTTTATTCCACATATGGTAGAGGCTAAATGTCCTAATGAATTCAGCTCCTGCTTCATCAGTTAAATTAAGGAAGAGTCCTAGTATACCCTGATACAAGCCAACTTTTCCTCAAATCTCTCTACTCCTGGTCTTCCCCATCCTCCTTGACTGGCCTCTGGATCCCAGAACAAGTAGAAGAAGGAGGCAAAAGCAAAGGAGGCGGATAAGCATGGAAGTGTCACTGTTGGTTTATCCAGAGGTTCCCAGAAGTGGCTTTTTCTGGTCACAGATAAAGTTAGGATAACTCAGACCTTAACTTACAAAAGCAATATTTAAAATAATTTTTAAAATATCCTGTTAAGTATGTGTTTGAGAGAACGAGGAAGAAAGCACTTTAGCTCCAATTAATCCGTTACCAGTTATGGGAATATTAAGCCTATGAATGCTGAATCCATCCAAGGGATAACTTCTCCACTGAAATCAAGCCTTATTGGGGGAAAAAAAAAAAAGAAAAAAAGATACACATGCCTCTGCCAACACATAGATGGAAGAAAGGTTGATAAATAAAAAGAAGTGAGAACAACAGTGAAGAGATACAAAGGAATTTAATTTAAGCAATTGATTTGAATTGACAGGATATGTTTGTCATTCTTAACCTTCTTTATACTGTATAGCAACAGCAGGATGGACTCTTCTTGATGATGATGATAATGTCAGCTTGGTGTTAGCCCAGGTCCTGCACTATCAAAGCATTTCATCTGTACCTTTTCTTTTCTCATTATTAGAGGGGTTGCTGCAAAGAAGGTTATTTTTATGTCAATGCTCTTACCCATTCTCTCTCCATCAAAATTCTTTTTCTTTAAGCTACACTTAGGAGAATTTGGCAGATTTTCCTCTCCATACAGATAGGGAAAAGATCCCTTTCCCTCTTAAACTATACTGAGGTCTTGCTAGATAAGAGGAGGAAATCCAGAATGATGACAAAGGATAATAATTATGATGATAGAGTCTATGCTCATTTAAAGCTAATCCAAGAAGCGTAAACCATAAGCAGATTCGAACCTGCATTGAAAACAATTGTTCCTTTGCCCATCTGTTTGTCTCTTCCAAACACAAGCTTATTCAAGTCATGAATACTTCAGCAAAATAACTTTATTTACTTCACTTCATCCAGTGTGGTCTGTCCCACACTCATGGACTATTTCCTGGTATAGTTTCCTCCGGAGGAACATTCCATAAAAGTCAGCTTGACAAGTTGTCTCTTGGTGGTGATGCAAACCCAAATGCTGCTGCTCTTTAGAATGCACGCTTTAATATTAATCTCATTATCACCCTTTATGATTTATTCTTGGCAGAACCAAAAGGCTTCCCTGCCCACTCCAGGGTAGACAGCCAAAATTTCTGTCTGATTTAATACTGGAATAAAGCTAGTTCCAGAGAAAAAGGTGGTTCCTCTCTTACCATTTGAAAGAGATCAAGGGCAGCGGGGAAGGGAATACACCGGTTTTCTTCTATTTTGCCCTTTACATCACCTTTGCACATTCATTAGAGCAGAACAGCCAGTGACCCCCTCGTGAACTGACTCTGAAATCGTTTCACAAAGATGCCTGCAAGAGGTGCTCAAACACCAGCTGCTCATCTTCCCCTCATGGTTTACATTTTGCTCAAGTTCGTCAGTGAGGGGTAAGACACCTAAGGCTCCTCATGAGGCAACACCTCTCACAATCTAAAAAGAATCATTCAAGAAAGTACAAATTACAATGGCTTTAAGTACATAATGTACTTGTGTAACTTCATTTGAACTGGGAAAACTCCTGTATTTATGCTCTCTATATGCACTCTTTTTTTTTCTTAAAACACACTAGATAGCATGAAGGTTTTATGAGAGATTTGTGGATGTGGAGAGCAATATTTTTGTTCAAACCACTTGAAAGCTGTAACATCATAGTGATTATAGTGATTAGCAGCCTAAAAATAAATGAATTTGTAGTGTTGAATCAGGCTTTAGTACAGAACTACGTCCTGGATCACCTATTTCTTTCTCCCAGTAGAAAATTACTACAAACTGCAGCACTGATCACAAATCTTGCAGTAGAGATCACAAGAAGAATGGCCTTGAAAACTAAATTATTTTCACATTCCTACAGTCTGTGTTGTCATCTGCATAAAGGCAGAAACAAACACCTTAGTAGAAGCACCAAATGTAAGTCTGTATTTACTTGTTTTAAGTGGAAAAATAACATTATCACATCTCTGTAATTAAACCCCCTATTAAAAGATAGCTTAGTTCTGTAGGCATGAGGTAACAGTTTAGAAAGAGGTTCATAAAGCCCTGTGGCAAGACCTGGGCTAAGCAGACTGAAGCAGAGCATTCCTGTTCTCTGAGAGCAGGAACGGTCAGGGCATGGTGGCAGAGCACTGCAGAGGTGAGCGAAGCCTCCGTAATGAGCAGCACCAAGGCAGTGTGCACCACTTTATGTCCATCCTCACACAGAAACCTGCTCAGCTCATCTGGTGTTTCTCAAAAGCATTACAGAGAGATACCAGTTTTGCTTCTTGTAAATCGTATTCTCTTTTTAAAATTTCCCCCCCCACTGTTTTCCAAAAATAAACAAAATAAAAAGACTGCTGGTGATTGTGTCCTCTCTGTCAATTACACAGCTAAAATTGTAATTTTTTTAGACTATTCAATGTTACTTCAAGTTAAATCTCACAGGTCTTTGAACAGTGGAGTTAAATTTTTCCAAGTACAACAGCAAGCCCTTCACTTTGTAACCCTTGGAGTCCCATTTCCCTTTTTTTGTTTACTACAAGGGCAGTTCATAATTGTCCCCAAAATTGCATACATACTTTTCATCGCTTCCAGATGGTACACTGCTTCCTGAAAATGGGAATTATTCTTATATTGGCCCCAAAATGACAACCTTCATGTTGCAATAAAAAAGTCCTCTCTTCCCATGTATGCCATTCCTTGAGATTATCCAGTTCTTCCAGCATGAAATATTTGCTCTCCTGTATACTGCCAACACCACTTAACATCATGAACAATTGTCACTATCAGGGTCCCTGTATGAAAAATATTAATGAAATAGTGAAAGAAAAACCTCAAAAGTGATCTTATGGGAACTTCATCTGCAATCTTCTTCAGCTTCAGGACCAAAATTTTGAAAATTTGATATTGATCTCAAATTTCTGCTTATCTCCATCTTCTTAAACAAAGCTAATTTTCTGCATAGTACCATTTCAAATTAATTACAAAAGTCCCCACAGATTAAAATCTAATATTTTTCTTGCCTATGAAATCAGTTACTTAAAATCCTAATTTAATGAAAATATCAGGTTATCTGATGTGATTGTACTTTAATAAACACATGCAGTGCTATATATTTTTTTATTTGCTATCATGTTTCAGTTACTATTTCAAGAAATAATCATATTGAGGGAAATTACTGAGGCAGATTAAGAATTTGATGTGTGAACTTGAACAAAGTAACTTCAAATCTTTCAGTTTCCTATCCTAAAATAGGGACAGTAGATGAGAAGAGTTTTCTAAAGAGGGATGGTAGAAATCCCACACCTTTAAAAGCTAGGTCATAGCAAGTCCATTGTTGCTTCTTCTACATATTGCCTATTTTTCTATAACCCAAGTGTTATTACTGGGTAGCACAGTCAAATTATAAATGCAGTAGTGACACTTAGGTAAAGAGAGATAGATTGTTAAAATATTAAACATTCAGCCTTAAAATTAGTGTTGCTATTATTGACATTGTCACCAGTGAAGCACATCTGTGAAGCATCCTGATGACAAAATAGCACTCCATAGCCAGTGCTTATGTATGAGGAAAGGCAACAGGTGGCAAAGGAGTAAAGGAGGAGGAGAGTGAGACAACAGCACACTGAGCATGGTGTGGAAAAGCAAGATATGACAACAAGGTGCTTGCTTCTTATGGAGACAAGGAAAAGCAAGATTTGCTGTAGAGTAAGGGGGAAAAGAAGGATAGAAAATTTTTTTAGGGCCAAAATTCCCCCTGCACTGCAGGAATTGTACTGTCAGTTTGGGAGTTGCAGCAACAGTCTGGCTTTTCCCTTGCTTTGAGACCTGCATGCCATGGCAATGGTTTCTAGGATTCCTGCAATTTGGATATACCCACAAGATGATTTAACTTAAAATGTAGTTATTTTTCTTTGTATCCACTAAGAAATTCCATTAACCTTAAGCTTGCAATGTCAAAACAATGATGGTGAAATCTGCAGTTTGCACTTCCAAAAACATTTAGTAAAAATACGGCTGAAAGCAATCTGCAGAAAGCGTAGGGGGAGCTAATGGAAAATAATATGACAGATCAACACAAGGACTTTAGAAAGACCACTTGTCTGCCAACATCATTGTCACAGTTTCCTTTTTTAAAAAAAATAAATTCTAAAGATTAAAATGTAAGAAGTGCAAAACTCCAGGATTCCATACTTTAAAATTAGGCCATAAATATGATTTAGTATAGGATCACCTTACCTTTTTAATACAAATGTTTTAAACCTTATTTTATGTTCCACATGAATTATACATCTGCAGTTCATATCATTTATAAATTATGTAGCCTTTAAGGAATTTGACAATGGACTGATCTAAGATCAAGGGGAAGTTATCCAGAATGCTTTTAGGAATAAACATCAATCTGACAGTATAATTTTTTAGGTATTTTGAAGTGAAATATCAATTTTATCAGATAATTATCTGCTGGAGGTCAGTGTATGTCAGTTCCCAATCATTTTCTATTAGAGATATAATGCAGAGATGGTATATATGTACTGGAACAGATTTTCTCTGCATATTTATAACTAAGTAGTCCTTCAGGCTTCAGGAAGATAACACAGGTAAAACAAAGATATTTAACCTGCTCTCCTGAGCTAGACAAGATTCATAGCATGAACAAAAGCTGAAGTCTCCTATTATGGCACTGTCCTTCTAGGGATAAATTAGTCAAAAAAGATTTAGTAATGGCCAATATGACTAATGCTTGTAATTTTCAATATAAATATATAAATGACTGTATTTTTCAGCATAATTATATGAAAACTAAATATACCAGAAATCACAGAAAAACATTGGTAAAGATGGTTTGAATTTACTTTGTCTTAAATATGCCTTTTAATTCTTCTAGGGTACTATTTCTTCCATTTAAATGAATTTTATTCCAGATCTTTAAGTCATTCCTTATTTAGAATCAAATTTTATCTGTTTCACCATAAAAACCTGGAGCTGCAGTCTCACCATAATTCATGAATATAAACAAAAGATGAAAAATTGTAAAGTGAAATATGTCATGCAATTATTTCAGAGAGAGGTCTCCAGGAGCAAATTCCAAATTCACTTGAACCAGACTCCATATGTCACTTTTTACTTTGTATTCCTATAGGTTAAATATTCATTAAAATACTAAAATCCTCACAATTACTAAAAAAAAAATTAGTGTGTCCTTCAAGGGCATGGAAATTCAGATTTCTCAGGATCTGGCAATGAAGTCCTGGGATATGGTCTGTTAACCTCTTTCCAAGGCCACCTGACACTGGGTGTTATGGGCTCTGCAATTAACAAAGTACCAGGCAAATTCTTAAATGCAGGGTTTTTTTAACTTGCAAAGCAGAACAGGAGGATGGATTCTGGACCTGTTGCAGGCTCTGTGAGTGACCATGGGGCTTTGGATATCCCTGCTGCTCTTGGAGGGTGTTTCCCTTCTCTGTGTGGCTTGGAAACCTTCATGGAACCTCTGGGTCCTTTCAGACTCTGAGGGCTGATGGAGTGTGAGAGCACAGCTATAACTGAGGTAATAAATGCACTCACTCTCTCATCATATTGCTCTACAGGAGCATGGATCTAGGGGATTCAGCTGGGAACCTGGCAAGCTCCAGGAAGATCTTCCACCACTGAATGTGCCCAAATGGAAATACCCACTAACTGCAACCCCATAGGGCTCATTATAAGATAAAAAGCTATGAATTGTCCTGCAGAACAAAAAATCCCATTGGTTTAGAGGCCTCTCTCTATGTCATTCTTAGGGGATTTATGTTTTTCCGAGAAAGAAATGTTCTCACTGCATAACTTCCATATTTAACATTGCAAGAGAACTATAAAGCAAAGAAAAAAACCTGTCTAAAAAAAAATCAGAACACCAAACCTCATGTAATATTTTAGCTGCTGGGCTTCTTTCTTTGTCTTTTATATTTGACTAGAATAAACTAATTGCCTAAAATTGTGGAAAAGTGGCATTACAGTCTGTTATCTCAAACCTCAGTACTGATTGGGTTTCAGAGATGAAGACAAAGGCTTCCCTGCCCTACATGCCAGCCAAGCTGCCACTGCCTCCTTCCACACCAGGGAAGTAAATGTACAGCTAACAGAGGCTTTTGGAGCTCTGCACAGCACCACTGAGAGAGATTCTGTAGTCCTAGGTGCAGACAACACCAGACTAGGTCCTTTCTGGCTACATTCTGTTTTAATTTCAGTATGAGCCATCATGAAAGTAATTTTAGACCCACAGAAAGCAGGTGTAATGCACTTGACACAGCCCCTCCACTGCAGGCTGACTTCACCAAGCCACAATGGTGGCAGAACTGCCAAGAAATGGAGAATCCTGCTTTAGCCTTCCCCAAATCCTGCTTTAGCCTTCCCCAAATCCTCAAAGATAGGAGACACTACAGCAGGAAAAGCAAATTGCTTTGCCTCAAAACCACAGTACCCAGAGAGATAACCCGGGCATAACTAACTATATTTTATCCTTCTCCCTGTTGGAGTTTTTTTGTTTTGTTTTTGTTTTTGTTTCCTGCAGGGTGCTTGTTATTCATCCCAGAGACCTTAAAATAAACTGGGAACCCATTAATGAACATCTAATTTGTGTTACAGTTATAGATGAGATATTGCCCCCATTTCACAGCTGGAAAAATAAGTACACAAAGAGAGCAAATGACTTTCCCAGTTGCAGAGCATGCATATCTGTGGCAGAGCTGGGAGGGTTCATGGACTATCTCTCTGCTTGAACCACCATCCTACGCCCTATCCCTCCCTAGGACTCATTCTGTTCTCATGAGTGGTCAAAACCAGACAGAAGTTCCTGAGAGCAGATATGTCTAAAAAAAGTCTTTGGCACTGATTAAAAATGGCTTCGAAGCTTTAAAAAGACAGTCCATGGCTCTGGAAATGTGTAATGGGTTTTTAAGGTCCATTTTTAGTTTCTGTGGTTATGCAGAAAGACTTTAAGTAGTCAACCAGGCCAGTGCATCTGGCTGTTCCTGCTGGCGATGATAGCGGTGGCCTCTGTTTACACATGCTGTGCTCATCAACAAAATTCTGCAGCTGTCGTGCACCAAGCCTGGGGTTTGTTCCACTCGAGCTTTGAGCTACAGCATTTGAAGATGAGCAGTTCCTTTCAAGATATTTGCAAACCTTGTCAGAGTCTGATTGCAGCATGACACTGACATTAGGCTGATTATCACTTGTCTGGGGAAGCACTGTTTCCATGAGCACACTGGCTTTTCTGATATCTCCTGAGCTAGATATCAGCATGCAGGGCTGTGGCAGCAGTGCTGCAGCAAAGCTCCAGCTATGCCACTGAAACAGAAGAGGATCCATTTTTTTCTGTCAATGCCAAAAATTTGCCAAGAAGATTCCAAAGTCAGTGTTGCTGTGTATCTCAAACTTAAAAAAAAAAAAAAAAAAAAAAAAAAGGAAAAAAACCCTCCAGCCTGACTGTATTAACTTCATCTCTGACTTATTCAGTATGTTTGATAGGTATAGAAAATCTATTTCACCTAAATAGTATATTCATTATACATTAGTGTAGCAGGTAGAAAGGAAATAAAGAAGGAGAGTAATATCATTGAAAATGACAGAATACTTTTCTTCATGATTTTATTTTTCTTTCTTCACTTTTCACGGTTTCAGTCCCCAACATCCAACTTTTTTTATATAAGAGAAATACATAAAATAAAACAATCCCAGACATTTAGTCTGAATGACTGGGTTGGGATAAAGGGGTAAGCTTTGTGGTATCCCACATAGGTGCCATCTGTACAGAAAGTCACAGCATACTCAGAGCAAATGCCTAGTTCCACCACATCACATTTAGCTACTCGTTGGAAACACTGAGCAATCCAAGTGCATCTGAATGAAAACCAGGAAGGTTCAATCTCTGCTCCCCTCCCCAAGATCTTATAGAATACTATTTATAATTGCTGGTCTCTGGAGGAAAGCAAAGTCACTATAAATTATCAGAAAAAATATGATAACTGTGTGTTCTATGCAGAACCACAGTCCCTACTCACTCCTGCGTTCTCTGCACGTGCCTTAAATCCACATTGGGGTTGCCCTCATTCAGACTCCTCAAGCAAAGACAAGAGACTGGAAGGGACCTGGGCTTCCTCAATATCTGATCACATTTTGGCAGTTGTGCGGATTTTCTGCCAATCACAGTGGTAAGATTAAATGATAAATGAGCCAAAGTACTACAGGCATCTGACAGGAGCCTCTGGAAGAGAACTGCCTTCCTGCACCCCAGCAGCTGAGCTAACAGAGACAGCATTTATTTTCACCAGAGCATGTTGCCACAACCCTCTGTTTATTTTAGTATTGTCAAATTTTCCAGTAAATCCTTTGGGGATATACTCTACATGTAATTTTCATTAACTCCAGGGAAAGTATGAATTGGGACAGGGGAAAAAAAAATTTACAGAAAAAAAATTGTGATCTTTCTGCAAAATTGAAAGCATTTGTCCATGTTGTTAGCCCTAAAAACTTGAAAAGTAATTCAGAAATAAAACAAATAGCCAACAGAATGAGCAGAAACTGTATAAACTGGTGGTGACTTTCTCAATTCACAATCTTAAGAGACATTTTGGTCTATTTTGCTGCCTGCTTGCTAACGATACAAATAATAAAGGAAGGAAAGAATCACTGATGAGAAGAAGAAAACCATCTAGAAACAAAAGAAAAGAGGAAAAGTCATTACTTCTATCCTTATACAAACACAATTCTGAAGGAAACATTGATTAAAGGAAATGTCTGAGAGCATTTGCCATCAGACACAGGAAAAAGCATAAAAATACTTTCAGAGATTCCTGACAGACCTCGGGGTATGTGTCTTCTGCTTAAGTCTCCTGAAATCCACAAGTATTAGAAGGGAATTTGCAAGATGGTTTGCATTCTCTTAAGACTATTTGGGAACTGGATCTAGCTGGTTAAGATTAAAAAAAACACCAGTGCTGTTTACTAAACCTTTTAATTAATCCATAAAATGTGTTTTTATTTTTGCTCCTGCATATAACTAAAGGCTGGGATGTCACAAGCACAGTCTCCACTTGCTATAGATATATTTATTTTCTAAGGAGCTTCAGTTTGTCTCCCTCTTTAAGTGGCTTTCCCAATTGACATTTTTATAGCTGAACCCTTCCACAAAGTAAACTTCTGTCACTAACCTACAGTGCCTTTATTCCTGGTTGCTTTCTTTCCCTAAGCAAAGGAAACTAAATGTCAAAAAAATCTGAACTTTCTGTTTAAAAAATGATCTATCTATCTATCCATCTATCTATCTATCTATTTGTATTCATTCTTGCTGATGGAGCTTGGAGTAAATTGTAACTCACCATTGACGTATTTCTGTGTCCTGATGATTTTCCAAGACAATCCAGCAATAACTAGGACATGGAATGAAATGTATTCAAGTCACATGCTAACTTATGCAGGTTGCCTTTTCACATTATTCTCTCCTCACCTTTCCTACATTTTCTGCAGTGTCAGTCTCTACTTAATTTTCAGCATGTTGTGCAAACAGCCCTGAACAGTCTTTCATGCTCCTGCTTCTAACAGAGAACTCTGAATGAAGAGGAAACAGAAAATATTGATTAATTCATCTTGCTCACCCCCAAGATGCCTTTTCAATCTTTCCAACATGTGTCTGTCCCACAGATCAGAAGGAACCAACCAAAGGTCTCTTAAATTTGGAGATAAGAGCAGCATTTGCCTTTACCTGTTCTTCAGTGGAAACAGAAGGAGGAACTTGAGCTGCATCATGATAAACAAAGAAATATTATTTTCTCAAATACAATCGGTCATAGAAACAAAGACAACATGACAACATGATTTTTTAAATTAATACCTTTTTTTAATTGTGAAAATAACAGGAATATATATGACATAATAGTATCTAGGACATTTTAGGAATAAGGCACCAAAATATACATAGAAATACCTTCAAAAATTTCTTTCAGTGTAAGTGTTAACCTGTATGCAAATCCATTGGGCTCCACAGCTACCCTCCTGACAAGGGATCACCATTACAACAGTCTATATATTAAGCTATTATCTGGCTTTCAAAATAGAAATTTAGAAAAAAATCAGTGCTAAAATATTTTTATATTTGTCTTAAATTTCTTCAATCTATTTCTTCTCTTAGCAGATTATTATAAAAAACATTTCAAGAATAACAGTCAAAATAACAGTGTTCATAATTTTTTCAGATAATTCTACATAACTATTAGAGGATAACATGAAATAATTGTGAATATTTTATACATACATTTTTACACATATTTATCA
Source organism: Cettia cetti (assembly GCA_013401135.1). Lineage (NCBI taxonomy): Eukaryota > Metazoa > Chordata > Aves > Passeriformes > Sylviidae > Cettia > Cettia cetti. The sequence goes on from VZUI01053198.1 coordinate 26,362, forward strand.
GATAAATATATCTAAACCAAACTGCTACACGTCAAGTGTGAATACAAAAATGGCAATATTCACAATAGGAGAGAGAGTAGAAAGAGGTCAGAATATGCCCTAGCAATTTTGCAACCTAAAGATTGCTTTTATCTGCAGCAGTCATTTGCAATAACAACTATGAAAATGTTCACTATTCTTTCTTCAACCTAATTATTTTTATTTCAGTATTCTCCAGCTTTAATGTCACAGGGAATTAATACAAGGCTGACAGCAATGAATTTAATGACAACTGCTAAGCATGAAACAAAACAAGGGGAACAGAGAGCAAGAACAAGAAGCAGATACAGACCTGGTGCTGATGTTTCAGCTGTACAAACCTCCCCATTAAGCCCACAGCCTTCTAGAAACACATTTGAAATCAAAACCTTTTGGCAAGCTGATCATCTTTGTCATTGGGAAACTTTTGGTTTGGTACTCAGCAAATCAATGGACTCTTTCTGAGCAGCCAAGGGTGCCAGCCCAACAAAAGGATGACCACCTTTGGGACCCGGCTGGAGTGGAGCTAAGGACCTGCAGCTCCTCAGCCCTGTTCTGCAGCTTGTCATCAGATTTTGCTAGCGCATTTCTGCTTATGCCTCAATACTTGTGTGCTTTTACAGCCTCAAAGCATCAGGTACAAAGTACAAGGGCCCGGCTCTCTTACTTCTGTCAATTTTGCATGAATCGTCCCATCGCTTGTCAGCAAAACCTTGTTGCCTTCACAATCTATTCAGTGTGTGGAAAAAAGAAAATCAAACACCAAAACAACAAAGGAAAGAAAGATCTGTGAAGCCTTTCCTCTGACTTCAGTGAGCTTTGGGGTTTGGCCTCTTCTCCCAGAAAACCACTGAGGAAATTGCCTTAAGCTGCACCAGGGGAGGGTTAGGTTGGACATCAGGAGGAACTTCTTCACGGAAAGGGCTATTAAACTTTGGAATGGGCTGCCCGGGGAGATGGTAAACATCTCTAGGAATGGTGACTCCAAGAAACACCTGGACGCGGCAGTTGGTGCCATGGTCTGGTTGACCAGGTCGTCTTTGGTCAAAGGTTGGATTCAATAATCTTAGGGATATTTTCCAACCTAAACAATTCTGGGATTCTATGAATCAGGTCCACAAATTCATGAAAGAAATAGACCCAACACTTACATTTTTAAAACTATCAAATAACTAATTAAAAGAACCTAATGTTACAGTGGAAAAAAAGGATGCAATTGTACATAGAATGTATAGTTGCAAATTAGAATTCTATTGTACAGAGAATGTAATTGCTCTGATGCATGCAATGAAGAGGCACAAATAGAAATAGTAGAAGTGCAGATATAAAGACAGTTACTCTCTCTGCACTACCATTCTGTGAGCTACCATTGGCTACTAGTGTTAGCTGGAAGGATCAGTGCAGATATTCCTAATTTGAGAGGTACTGCATGTTTCATGTCGGTAGTAGATAATATTTTTTTTTAGGTTGCTATTACTTATTTCCTTAGGCACCCATATACATTTATCCTCAGCTGGCTTAAGAAAAGAAACAAAATAAACAAACAAAAACCAGAACATGTAAGCCATCAAAAAACATGGCCCAAAACTAAACCAAAAACACCTCACTAAATTCAACAACTAAAACCCTTCAGACCTCTTAAAACCACCACAACAACAACATCCATTAATATAAGTAATACTTGCCTTAAAATCTCTCTTATAAATTGTTGTGCCAAGTACCTATATCTCAAGTCTTCTGTAGGAGAATTTAAATCTAAAACATCAATTCAAGCTTTTGTTTGCACTGGCACTATGAAATAAATAAAACTTTGTGTTAAGATATAATTCAACGAAAACAAAACGACCATTTGCATCCACAAAATGTGGGTCTGAAATCAAAATAAGCTGCCAGAAGTGATGGAAAAGAGAAATAAGAAATAAAGATGTTTGACTAAGAGATGGGTAGCATCTTCTTTAATAATTAATCTAACAGTGATGTTGCAGCCTGAAACACCTCACAGTTTTATATAATGTTCCAAACCCAGGGTTAGAATCCAACTTCAGTTGCTCTGCCCAGCTGAAAACCTCACAAACAGTGTACTTTAGGCAACTGCATGTGGAAACCATATGCAACCATCAGGGATGCACAGACAAATCAGAGAGAGGAAGGGATCAGCATGCCACATTGCTGAAGTCTTGGTAAGCAGCCCATGTAAATCTTCAGAGCATAACAAATAGCTAAATTGGCAAAGCTTTACAAATAAGCAGCAAATCATTATTGCTTTACTCAGCATTTATTTTTAAAACAACGTGCTGTATTCTTTTGGCATCCATGTGATGGTTCCTGCATGTGGCAGGAACTTTGTTGCCCTTTAGTGTAAAAAAAGAGGAAAAAATGTAGGAAGGGAGGAGAAAAAAGTCAGATGTCCCCAGATGTCCCTGCTGTGCTTGCACATTCAGGACATCTTGATGGAAAAAATACTCAGTAGGCTACGTCAGTGAATTAAAGCCAGGTGAAGTTTGCAATGAATCAGGATAATTATGGCAGAATTCCTCCAAGTGCAAGGCCTTGGTGGCTGCTGGCTCATACGACACAGCAGCTGCTTCAGAACAAGTAGGCTGATGCTTTTTCTTTGACTTTCCACTGTTGTCCTAGGTTAAAATGTAAGATGTGCCCAAAGTATGTATTCTATCACCATCTTCATGAGCTGTTGAAACCAGGTGGGGCAGTGTTT
>VZUI01053201.1:0-13393 GCA_013401135.1 Cettia cetti
CCCCACTCCCTGTTCCCCCAAACCCCACTCCCTGTTTCCCCCAATCCCCACTCCCCATTTTTCTCCACTCCCCATTTCCCCCAAACCCCCCTCCCCATTTTTCCCCAACCCCCCCTCCCCATTTCCCCCAATCCCCCATCTCGGGGCCGGCTGGGGTCGCTCCCACCGAGCCCCCCGTGTCCGTGGCACCATCAAAGCACACAAACCTGTGGCCCGTGCCAGGAAGGCGAAGCGGATCCAGGCCGGGCCCCTCTCCTCCAGCGCCAGCAGCGTGAGGGGCTCGCACTCCAGCCCCGACTCCTCCTTCACCTCCCTCCGCAGCGCCGCCACGATGCCCTCGCCGGGCTCCATGCGGCCCGCGGGCAGGTACCAGCGGCCCCGGCACTCCGGCTTGGCCTCCTGCACCAGCAGCACCGCGCCCTGCGGGGGGAGCGGGGAACGGGGAAAGGGAGCCTGGAGTGGGGAACGGGGAAAGGGAGCCTGGAGTGGGGTACAGGGAAAGGGAGCCTGGAGTGGGGTACGGGGAAAGGGAGCCTGGAGCGGGGTACGGGGAAAGGGAGCCTGGAGTGGGGAACGGGGAAAGGGAGCCTGGAGTGGGGGGTACTGAGGGGAAAAGGCGGCTGGATTGAGGGATACTGGGAGGGAAATGGCCTGGCTGGATTGGGGGGTACTGGGGAAATGGCCTGGCTGGACTGGGGGGTACTGGGAGCGGGGGCTGCCTCACCTCCTGGTTGAAGAGCACGGCCAGCACGACGTAGCAAACGTTCCTGCCCAGGCGGACGGGCGCGGGGGGCGCGGGGGACCCCTCAAAAGTCGTCCCCACTTCCCAGCCGCCTCCATCCAGCACCGCCTCCAGCTCCGGCACCGGCGCGTCCCCCATGGGGGCGGGGGTCCCGCGGCAGCTGGGGACAGGAGCGGGGCCAGCTCAGGGCGTGGCGGGGTTTTGGGGAGGAGAGGGCACCCCCCAGACGTGCAGGCGAGGGGACAAAGAGCCGCGGCGCCGGGGGGGCTGCAGGGGGTGGTGAGGGAGGGGGTCCGGAGATTGTGGGGAGCACGGGGAGGGGGGCTGGGGGGTGCCGGAGGAGGGGAAGGGTCTGCTGGACTGGGGGATGTGCAGGGGGGTGTAAATGGGGAGGGGTCTGCTGGGCTGCGGGGGGACGTAGCAAGGGAAGAGCTCGGTGGCCTTGGCGATGCAGGGCGGGGTGCAGAAGGGGAAGGGTCTGCTGGACTGCGGGACCCCCAGGGGGGCGTAGGCGGGGAAGGGGAAGGGGTCGCTGGGTCTGGGCAGCCGCGGGGGGCTGCAGTAGGACAGGGGCTGGCCCGACTGCGGCAGGCACGGGGGGGCGCAGGACGGGAAGGGCTGGCTGGATTGAGGGGGGCGCAGGGGGAAGAGCTGGCAGGATTTGGGGAGCCGGGGGGGGCTGCGGTAGGAGAAGGGCTGGCTGGACTGCAGGATGCACGGGAAGCTGAAGGAGGTGAAGGGCTGGCTGGACTGCAGGATACTGGCGGGGAAAGGCTGGCCGGACTGGAAGAGACTGGGGGGAAAGGGGTAGCTGGACTGGTGGTTACTGGGGGGAAAAGGCTGGCCAGACTGGAAGATACTGGGAGGGAAGGGCTGGCTGGACTGGGGGGCACTGGGAGGAAGGGGCCGGCTGGACTGGGGGATGCCCGGGCTGGGGTAGAAGAGCTCGCTGGGCTGGGGGGTGCCGGGGGGGCTGGAGCTGGGGGGGGACTGGGGGTCCCAGGGCGGGGAGGGCTGCAGGGCGCTCTGGGGGAGGGGCTGCCCCCAGTCTGGGGGGCACGGGGCAAGGGGCAGTGGGGGGCAGGGGGGCGAGCTGGGCTGCAGGGCCAGGGGCTTGGGGGGCTGCGGGCTGGCTTTGGGGGGGCTACAGGGTGCAATTGAGTGAGGGTTTGGGGGTGCGGAAAGGGGAGGGCTTGGGGGGCTACAGGAGGAGGGTTTGGGGGGGGCTAAAAGGTGCAGGAAGAAAATAGGTTGGGGGGCTGCAACCAAGGTTTGGGGTGCTGCAGTAAAGAAAGGGTTTGGGGGGTACAGGGTGCAATTAGGGGAGGGCTTGGGGGCTGCAGTGAGGGTTTGGAGGGGTACAGGGTGCTCCAGGAAGGCTGCAATAAAGATTTTGGGGGGCTGCAATAGGAGCACGGTTTTGGGGGGCTGCAGCAAGGCGCGGGGGGCGCAATACGGGTCGGGAGGTTGCACTAAGGATGGGCGGGATGCAGAAGAGGCCGGGGGGCTGCAAAAAGCACCAGGAGGATGCAGGAAGGACGAGGGTTGGGGGCTGCAAGAAGCGTCAGAAGGATGCAATAAGGGTCGGGGGGCTGCAGGAAGCCTGGGGGAGACGCAAGGAAGGTCGGGGGGGCTGCAGTAAGATTCGGGGGGCTGCAGCAAGAGCCGGGGGGCTGCAGTGAAGCTCGGGGGGCTGCAGTGAAGCTCGGGGGGTGCGGCAGCAGCGGGGCGGGTTCCGGGGGGCTCCGGGACCCCGCCACCCCCCCCCCGCCCCGCGCATGCGCCGCGCACTCACCGCGCCGGGGGCTCCGCCGCGCCGGCCCCGCCCCCTTGCTCGCCTCCTATTGGATATCCCACCGGCGCAGCTCGCTGCTGATTGGTTGATGCCGCTGCCACTCAAATCGGGCGGGGCTTGGTCTTAAAGGGGTCGCTTGGGAGCGTGGCGCAGAGTTAATTACGCGGGGTTAATTAGGCGGTGCTGATGCCACAGGGGTCGTCGCGTGGTGCCCATCGCCTCTTGTTCACGGCACGGTGCGCATTGCACAGCCCCCTTTGCCCAGCGCTCATTGCCCGGGGTTAATTAATTGTCCAGTGCCCGTTGCCCGATGTTAATTAATTGCCCCGTGCTAATTGCCCGGTGGTGTCCAGTCGTTTTCCTACATCGGACAGGATGGAGCAGCACCCTGGGTCCCCCAATCTCTGGGCAGCGCCATCCAGCTGTTCCCAGCTGTGCGTGAGGCTGCCGGGGTTGAGCCCGGGCAAAACTCATCCCATCGGTGGCACGGGTGGCACGTGGGCGGGACCGTGCCACGCTGCCAGCCCCCGGCTCTGCCACCTCACCCCATCCCGGGACACCGGAGCACCCCGCACCCCGATGGGATGGAAGGGGGATGGAGGGAGACGACCCCTGACCCCAAAAGGGTGGAAGGGGGATGGTGGTGGTGACGCTGGAGCATCCTCGATCTGGATTAGATGGGAAGGGGATGAAGGGAAACCACCCCTGACCCCAATGGGACGGAGTAAGACGAAGGGAGACCATCCCCGGCCCCAAAGGGGTGAAGAGAGACCACCCTGGACCTCGCAGCGACAAAGGGAGACACCGAGGTGGCTGCTGGTGCTGCCAGCGGCCCCGGCACGCTCTGGACATTTTATTCCCCCTGCCCCGAGCAGCCCCGGCAGCTCCCGGAGCAAAGCACCGAGCAAAAGGCGCCCGGTCCCGGCTCCCCGCGGCGGTGTCCCGGCTCCCCGCGGCGGTGTCCCGGCTCCCCGCGGTGGTGTCCCGGCCGTGGCCGAGGCTCCCGGGGTCCTCCCGTGGCGCCGTGGCCTCACTTGCAGCCCTGCAGGACCCCCAGAGCCTCCCGCACGGCGGCGAAGATCATCCCGTCCAGCTGCCAGGGGGCAAAGAGGGGGCTCAGCACCGCTCACCCCACCCTGGCACCCCCCAAATCCCCCCCCCCAGCACCCACCTGGGCGCGGAGCGGGGGCGGGGTGTCGGCGGGGTCGGTGCCGAGGTCCCGGAGGCGGACGGCGCTCTCCGGGGACAGGAATTGCTGCTCCACGCTGATGGTGCCGCTGAGGCTCTGCACCTGCGCGGGCACATCAGGGTTCGCCGTGCCTCAGTTTCCCCAGGGGGGGGTTCGGCACAGCCTCTCGGGGAGGGGGTTCGAGGCCGCCTACCTGGTGGGGAGCCCCGGCCGGGACCAGCACGGCGTCCCCCGGGAGCTGGAGGAGGCTCCAGCCGCTCACCCCGCACTCGTCCCGCAGCCGCCGCCGCAGGGCGGGGTCCAGGTAGAGGCCGGGGGGCTCCGCCGTGGCCGCCCCCTCCTGCCCCGGCTCCTCGGAGGCCTGTGGGGTGCCAGGGGTGAGCGGAGCCGGGGGCCGGAGCGGGGCCGGGGGCGGTGGCACCCACCTTCCGCAGGAAATCCCGGATCCGCCGCGCATCCCGGGCACGGAAGATGTGCCACAGAGCCCCCCCGGACCGGCCGCAGCCCCCGAGCCGCTCCCGCAGCGCCGCGTCCAGCTCATCCGCGTCCCCTGGCAGGAGCACCTCTGCGGGCAGAGAGGGGTCAGGGGGTCGGGCTGGGGGGACCCCCGGGCAGGGGGTCGGGCTGGGGGGACCCCCGTCCCGCCGCGTACCCCGCGGGGCCGGCGCCGCGTGGGCCAGGACGCTGATGCAATCGGCCGCTTCCACCGTCAGGTTTTTGGTCCCGAAGTTCCGCTCCTGCGGACGCACACCTGGAAGCGGGATTGGGGTGAGAATCGGGGGATCAGCGTGGGCGGGGGGAGCCCGGCTGCCCCCCAAAGCCCGGGTGTCCCCAAAGCCCCGGTAGCACACTCACCGTAGGCCACACGGAGGCGCGGGCGCGGCCAGCGCCAGCCCCGCTGGCCCCGCAGGTAGGTGGCCAGGTTGAGGCGGCCGCTGGCCCCGCAGTACTCGGGCAGGGGCAGGCTGGCCCGCAGGTTGGTGGCCCTGTGGCACAGGGGGGGTGTGGTGACACTCGGGACGCCCCCAACCCCTCTGAACCCCGCTAGCCCAGCGCTGGTGGCGTGGGGAGGGGACACCGGGGTGGTACCACCCTGTGCCGTCACCTACCGGCTCAGCTCCGTGTCCCCAAAGCCACTCTCCAGCTTCAGCAGGTCCCCGCTGCTCTGCTCCTGCTGCGGGGGGGCTGCGGGAGGGACCCCCGTGTGACATCCGGGGTGGAGCCTGGCTCCCCTCACACCTCACCCCAAAATCGCTCTGGGGACCCCACAGACCCCTCGTCCCCTCACCTGTGCTGGCGGCAAAGCCGTCCCAGAACTGCCGGCTGCTCACCCGGACTCGGCTCCGCGGTGCCCGCAGGTTCACCGCCTCCAGCTCCTCCTCCTCCTCCCCCGAGGGCTGGAAGGATTCGGGCGCCCACAGCCGCCCCTCCAGCCTCTTCTGCAGCCCTGAAACCAGCACGGGCTGCCGGGGCAGCCGGGGCTCAGTGGGCTCGGGGGTTCTGGGGGGCTCCCGGGTGTCAGCCAGGGCCGGGGGGGCTCACCTGGCCCTGCCTCCAGTGCTCCTGGAACAGTTTGTAGTTGCTGGCGTGGCCGGGGTCGTGCAGCCAGAGCAGCCCGCTGGGGGCCAGGACGCAGTGGGATGCGGGGGGGTCCGGGGAGCTGGGCGGGCTCAGCTCGGCCCCCGCCTGCCTCTCCTGGATCTTCCTCTCCACCACGCGGGCGATGATGCTGTCCAGGATGCTGGTCAGGCGATTATCCTGGGGTGGGGGGACGCAATTGGGGAACCCCTCAGCTCATGCTGACCCCTCCCGGCCCCACCGGAGCGGGGTGGGCAGCGGGGGACAGGGCGGGGACTCACGCTGGGCAGGGCTGGTGCCACGGGGGCGAAGGCCATGCGCACCCCGTCCTGCCCCAGGCACAGCTTCACGGCGGTGGAGGCCAGGAGGTCGCAGAGGGTGGTGCTCTGCACGGCCCCCCCCCGCGCCGGGGGCTGCCCCGGGGACGGCGGCCCCTCCTCGGGGCTCTCTGCTCGGGGGAGAACACGGTCAGGGTCGCCCACGCCCTCCTGTGAGTGTCACCCCTTAGCCAGCACCCCAAAAGGGGAAGGGGTGCAGCATCCCTGACCCCCCCGGAGCGGGGCCGTGCCCGCGGCGGGGGGGTCGCAGCCGGCCCTACCTTCCTTGATGGGCCGGGCGGGGTCGGCTGGGCCGTGGCTGCGGGGGGGCAGGGTGGGCACCGCGGCCCCCGGCGGCTCCTGCAACAGCCCGGAGCAGGTGGGGATTCGGGCAGGGGCCACATCCCGCCCCCCCAGACACGCCCCGTGCGGGACTTGGGGTGCACCTGCACCCCCTTTCCCCCAGCACCCACTGCCCCCCGTACCTGCCCGCCCGGGGACTCGGCCCGGCCCCGCTGCCCGCAGGGACAGTGAGACTCGATGCCAAACTTGAGCCTGACCTCGTGCAGGAGCTTCCAGAGCCGGGTCAGCTCTGGGGACAGATGGGGACAGGGGTGTCAAACCCCGGCAGCGGCCAGAGGGGGGTTCTGGGGCCGGGGGACACACTCACCACGGGTGGGCACGAACTGCGTGGGCACCAGGGATGACACGTGGTGGTCGCACCCGGGGCTGCGCTCAGGACCCTCTGTGTCAGGGAGAGGGGGCGTTTGTCCCCACTGAGCCCCCCGAGGCTGACACCCCCTTTGCCACCCCTCCCTGTCCCCATACCGGGGCCGCTGTCCTCCCTCCTGCGGCGGTGGCAGTCGGGGCACAGCTGGAAGCCACATCTGGCGCAGCTCCAGTGGGAGTTGAAGAAGCCACGCTGGCAGGAGTCACAGAGCCGGGGCACTCCTTCCCCCCGCCTCCAGCCCGTCACCCCTGCAGGAAACACAACCTCAGCCTCTGCGTGTCCCCAGAGTCCCCAGGGCCACCCCCACCCTGCTCCCTGCTCACCCTCGGGCCCGCCGGGGGCTCCTGGCCACGTGTCCCTGTCCCTGCGGACGGCGGCGCAGAAAGGGTCCCCCAGGACCCCCAGCAGGTACTTGGCCAGGCAGAGGCTGCTCCCCACATTCCTGCTCCCCAAATTCCTGCCCCCCACATTCCTGGCCCCTGGCTCGGGGTCAGTCACTTCCAGCAGCTCCCCCTCGGCCTCCCCCAGGGTGCAGAGGCCATCGACGCTCAGGTCCCCGTTGTCACCCAGGGCGAACCTGCGGGGAGAGGGGACAGAGTGAGGGCGCTCAAAATGGGGTGCTGAGACACGAGGTGAAAAATTGGGGTGCTGAGACACGAGGTGAAAAACTGGGGTGCTGAGACACGAGGTGAAAAATTGGGGTGCTGAGACACGAGGTGAAAAATTGGGGTGCTGAGACCTGAGGTGAAAAACTGGGGTGCTGAGACACGAGGTGAAAAATTGGGGTGCTGAGACAATAGGTGAAAAATTGGGGTGCTGAGACACAAAGTGAAAACTTGGGGTGCTGGGAGAGGATGCTGGAAAGTGGCAGGACAAGGGAAAGGTGCTCAAAAGTGGGGTTCTCTAAAGTGGGGTGACAGGAGAGGATGATCCCAAACAGGGTGACGGGAGAGGGTGTTCCAAAGTGGGGTGGCAGAGAGGATGTCCCAAAGAGGGGTGGCAGGAAGGGATATCCCAAATTGGGGTGAAGGGAGGGGGTGCTCTGAAGAGGACGTGCTCAGGAGTGGGGCAAAGGGGAGGAAATGCTCTGAGATGAGGTGACAGAAGGGGACACCCCAAAACGAGGTGATAAAAAGGGATATTGCCAAGAAGGGGATGCTCCACTGCCCCCCGACATGTCCTGCTGGGCCCCCTCCCCACCCTGTGAGCTCACCTGCGGAAGTGCATCAGCCTGCAGGTGCTCTCGGGGGGCTCCTCCTCATCCTCCTCACCCCGGGGGTCCCCCCCGGCGCGGGGGGCGCAGGCACAGCAGCGGGGGATGCCGGGGGGCAGCGCCGTGCAGGGCAGGCTCTGCAGGCACCGCGGCTCCCCCGCACGGCTCGGCGGCTCTGGGGACACGGGCACCGCTTGGGGACACTGTGGAGCCCCCTCCGCACCGGCCGGGAGGGGCTGCAAGTGTCCAGGGCCGGGCTGGACAGGGCTGGGGTGGTGGCAGCTGTCCCTGGATGGGTTTTATTGTCCCTCCCAGCCCAAACCATGCCGGGATTTTGGGATCCTGTGACTGGCACGCTGTGGCGGGGGCTGGAAACTGGGCCAGAAAGTAGGGCTGGAAAGTAGGGCTGGAGCTCTGCAGAGGTCAGGGCTGCCGTGCCAACACCTCCCCGAGGAGTCACTGACCCAGCCACAGCACCTCCAGACCCCGGGAATCCCACCCGAGGGTGCCACGCTGTCCCCAAAGGGACATTTCCACCCCAAAGGGACATTTCCACCCCAAAGGGACATTTCGATCCGTGCCCACCCCGGGAATCGCTGCCAGGCCCAGCCACGCCGGGAAAAAGCCCAGCACAGCATTCCGCAGCCCACACGTGTTCCCGGCCCGTGCTGCGGGCGCCGGGATGCAGAATTCCCTCGGGATTGGCCCCGCCCTCTGCCCGGCCCCGCCGCGCGTCCCGTGCATCCTCACCTGCGTCTCCCGGCTCCATCCTCCTCTCCTCGGGGTCCCCCGCGCTCTCCGTGCCCTTGGTGCCCCTTTTGGCCGCCCCGGCGCCCTCGGCGGCAGCGCGGGGGCCATCGGCGGTGCCGTGGGGGCGTTTGGCCGAGCGCTTGCCCTCCCCGGGGGGCTCGGGACCCCCGTCCCGCCGGGAAGCTTTGGAGCGAGGCAGCGACTGCTCCGAGTGCCGCGTCAGCCACGTCTTCTTCAGCTTGGTGTGGTTGCTGGGGGGGCACGGGAAACGCCCCCCGGCCATGCCCAGGGTGGGCTCGAAGGGGTTGGGCACCCCGCAGCCCACCCCCGGGCACCCATCGCAGCCCGGGGGGGGGCACAGACAGCCCGGGGGGGGCTCCGGCTTGCCCAGAGCCGCCGGGTAGTGCCCGTCGGCGAGCAGAGGCGAGGGATCGAGCTCCCCGCGCCCCGGGGGCGAGCCGGGCCGGGCGCTCCGGTAGCCCGGGCGCTCATCTTTGGCCTCCGAGGGCCGGCCCGGCCCCGTGTCCATGGAAAAATCTGCGCCGTGGAGCCCTGAGCCCACCCAGGGCCCCCCGCAGCCCCCCGGGCCGGGCTGCAGGAGGAAGAGGGGGCGGCTGGCGCTGGAGGGAGGCGTGCGGGGTTGGGGAGCGGGCAGCGCCGAGCTGCCCCCCGCCCGGCCGTCCCTCCACGGGGCTCCCGGCAGCTCCGGCACCGCCGGCTCCCCCTCCCCGTCTCTGTCCTGCCCTGCTTGGCTCTTGCCCAGCAGCTGCGACGCCGCGTGGTTCTTGCTCGAGGGGTGGAACGCGGGTTCTTTCTTGGCGTAAAACTCCTGGAAGGGAGCAGAGGGGGGCTCCTGTCACCCCAGGGGTGGGTGCCCGTCCCGCTGCTGTCACCCCCATCCCTGCGGGGGGGGGGGGGGGGGGGGCCATGAGGAGCATTCCCTTCCCCTGCCTCAGTTTCCCCACCCCCCTTGCCGGGCTGGGCATCCTCCCGGCGCTTCCCAGTGCCGTGTTTCTGGGGTGCCCGTGGGAAAGGAATGGGGTGCCGCAGCGGCACGGGGTGCGACGGGCGCGCCCAGGGCTGGCAGCGCTGCCTCCCGCCGCCCCCGTGCCGCGGCTGCCGCCGCCGTGACTCAGCCCCGGGGGTGGCAGCACCCGCGGGGACACCGAGGAGCGCAGCGTCACCCCGGCGGCGCCTTGGGGGGCTGGGACCCCCGTGCCGAGGCGGGAGCAGAGCGCTGTGCCCCCTCGGGGGGGGCCGCCACGCCCTGCCCTGGGTGCCGGCATCGCCTTTCTCAACCCGCCGCTCCCAGCCGGGCTCAGGTGAGGGAGGAGCCGCTGCCACCCCCGGGGAGCACCGGGACCCCCGAGCGTCCTCGCTCCGCAGCCTCTCCGAGGTGTCCTACCTTGTTCCCTGAGCTGCAGCAGTCGTCGAAGGGGGTCGGAGCCGCCTTGCACCTCGGCGGGACCCCCAGGTAGAGGGGCTGCCCCCAGGCGGGCCCGTAGGAGCCCAGGCGCCAGTCCAGGCCGGCGAACCGCCCGTCCCCCACCGGCCCCGGCCCCTCCGGCCCCGCGCCGCCGAACGGGGGCTCAGCCGGGGGCCCGCAGGGCAGCAGCGAGGACAGGAGGAAGGGGCTGTGCTTGGCCTCCAGCAGGAAGGGGCAGTGGCGGAAGGCCGGGGGGTCTCCGGCCGCGTCCCCCGCCGCGCTGCGGGGCTTGGCGGCGCTGCCGGGGCGCGGCGCGTCCAGCCCCGGCACGGGCAGCGGGTAGCGGTGGTACGCGTGGCTGTAAAGGGCCAGCGGGGCCAGCACGGCCTCGGCCCAGCGCGGCCCCGGGCGCTCCTTGCAGGGCTCCCCCCAGCCCGCCTTGGGCTGCCCGTTCCGGGGGGGCAGCAGCGGGGGGAGCTCGGCCCCGTCCTTGGGGCGGCACAGGGCGTGGGCCGGCGGGTAGGGGCAGCCCAGGCGGCCGCCGGCGAGCTCCCGGACGGGTCCCAAACATCCCTCGGAGCCCCTCCAGGGACATCCTTTCTCCATGCCGTAGCTCAGCTTGCCGGGCTCCGGGTAGCCCGGGAGTCCCAGCTCGGCAGCGGCGCTTCGGGATAAAACCATTCCGCCGCTCTCCATCCCGCGGGAGTCCTGCGCCGCCTCCGGGGCTCTTCTCCACCGCGCCGGGGTCTCCCCCATCCTCGCGTCGCTGGCCATGCTGCTCCCACGCTCATGTGGTGCTCAGCGCCGTCCCGGGCAGGCCGGATCCTGCGGGCAGGGAGAGCGGCATCAGCGGGGAGCAGCACCCGCCCCTGCCAGGGCAGCGCCGCGGGGAAACTGAGGCACGGGGCTGCTCGGGGCTGTTGCTGCGGGGCTGCCTTCATCCCCCCCAGCTCCATCCTCCCGTGTTCGGTGGGAGGCTCCCCCGGCGTGGCGAGGGGATCCGCGCCTCCCGTGCACCGCGACGCACGATGCGGGCGGACACGTGTCCGGGCAGCGTGTCCCCGTCCCATCCCGTCCCTCCTGCGCCCATCCCGGCGGGGCTGGCGGCCGGGACGCACCTCGCGCCCACCCGTTCCTCCGCACCCAGCCTGGCCCCGCGCCCGGCCGCTGGCACCCAGCGTGGGGAGGCCGTGCCCCGCGCAGGTATTTGCCTCCGGCCGGGGCTGGGTCGCGCTTCCCAGGAGGGCTCCCAGCGAGGGGGGAGCTCCCCGCTCTCAGGGGCCCCTCCTGGGAGAAATGCCTGGGGGGATTTGCAGGATTAACCCTCCCGCGGGACCCGGGCCACACGCAGACGCGGCGTGCGGAGCCAGAGCTGGCAGCGCCGGCGGTCGCATCCCTTCCCCGGGTCCCCACGGCCCCTGGAGCAGCCCAGGGGGACAGAGCCGAGGTCACCGAGCTGCTGCGGGGCGGGACAGAGCCGCCCCAGGGCCGGGATGGGGACAGGAGCGGGGTGGGGACAGGAGCGTGTCCCCAGAGCTGCCGGCTCCCGTAGCAGCCCGAGAGGGCAAAGTCCCCGTTCCCACGCTGCTCGGGAAGCATCCCGGGCACCGAGCAGGGACACCCTGGGACACCCGGGCACCCTGGGGACACCCTGGACACCCTGGGGACACCCGGACACCCTGGGGACACCCGGACACCCTGGGGACACCCGGGCACCCTGGGGACACCCAGCCCGTCCCTCCGGGGTGCGGACCCAGCCAGGCTCTCCCATCCAGCCCCGTTCCAGGCAGTTCTCCCAGCAGAGCTCCCCAGTGCCACCACCTGCCGTCCCCGCCGTGCCCAGGGTGACATTGTCCCCTGTCCTCCATCCCACCCGGAGCACAGGGAGCCGGTCCCGCTGCTCGGCCAGCATCCCCGGTGCCCCGCAGCTACCTGCAGGCTCCATCAGGGACCCCAGTGCCGAGGACGAGCGGGGCTCTCCGCCGGTGACACCGGGTCCCGGAGAGGCGGAGCCGGGCGGGCGGGAGCACCTAAACCCACAGGCTGAAGGGGTCCGGCTCCGGGATCTGGAGGAGGCAGAAAGCCGCCCGGGCCGCCCTGGGGATGTTCTTCTCCGCGTGCTGGAGCTGGAGTTTTCGATCCATTGGCTTGGGAAGCTCCGTGTTCCTCCTGCCTATGGTCCTGCGAGCTGGGGGTCCCGGCGGGCTGGGATTCGGGGGCGGGGGTAGCCAGGGAGCAGCGGCAGCACCAGCGGGACCTTCCCCCGGCTCTAGGCAGCCCTGAGCATCCCGGGGCGGCGGGACAAGGCGGCGGCGGCGGCTCTGCTCCCTGCGAGCGTGCAGCCTCCGCCGGCTCCGGCAGCGACTGGGCGGGCTGCCGGGGCTGCTGACGCCCGGGAACCGGGAATCGGCGCGGTGCCGGCGGTGCCGCCCAGCCCCGGGGGCACCGGCGGCGGTGCCAAGGCGGGCAGGTGTGCTCTGCCCCGTGCGGGTGAAGAAAGCGCCCTTTGTTCGCCAAGGCCGTCACCAATGAAAGGCTGCAGCCGCCCGCCCCGGGAGAAACTGGGATGGGAGAAACTCCGGGATGGGCCCAGTCCCTGTCCTGGTGCTGGGGAGCTGCTGGGGGCACGGCTGGCACGCAGCATGAGGCCATCATGGGGGGTGGGAGTCCCCAGGACCCCAAACCCCCTTGGCTTTGGGCAAAGGTTCTGGATTTGGCCTCGAGTCGCGGTCCAGAGCCGTGCCCTCCGCTCCTGCAGCTGCCTGGGAGGAAGGCAGAGCTGCTCTGCCTCGCTGCACACCCCGCAGCGGGCACGGGGGAGGAGCAGGACGGGCCCCAGGGGGTGCAGAGGGGCCTTGAGAGCACGGGGATGCTGTGACAGCACCCTGGGGTGCCAGCCTGGCCAGGGATGGGGAGGAAAGGCCTGGGGGGCCTGGGGCTGCTCGTGCCTGCTCTGCAGCCCACCAGGATCACACAGATCCCAGCTGTGCCCAGCTGTGCCCACAGGATCACAGATCCCAGCTGTGCCCAGCTGTGCCCACAGGATCACCCAGATCCCAGCTGTGCCCACAGGATCACAGATGCCAGCTGTGCCCAGCTGTGCCCACAGGATCACAGATCCCAGCTGTGCCCACAGGATCACACAGATCCCAGCTGTGCCCACAGGATCACAGATCCCAGCTGTGCCCACAGGATTACACAGATCCCAGCTGTGCCCAGCTGTGCCCACAGGATCCCAGATCCCAGCTGTGCCCAGCTGTGCCCACAGGATCACACAGATCCCAGCTGTGCCCAGCTGTGCCCACAGGATCCCAGATCCCAGCTGTGCCCTGCAGCCCACCAGGCAGAACCTGGGTCCTTGTGGGTTCCCCCCATGCTGTCCCCAAGCCCCAGGACCCCCCAAACCCACCAGCACCTCCAGGACAAGCCCTGGAGAGCGGGGAGCAGATCCAGGGGGTCTCCCAGGCGGGCCCCAGATCCCGGGGGGGTCTCCCAGGCGGGCCCCAGATCCCGGGGGGGTCTCCCAGGCGGGCCCCAGATCCCGGGGGGGTCTCCCAGGCGGGCCCCAGATCCCGGGGGGGTCTCCCAGGCGGGCCCCAGATCCCGGGGGGGTCTCCCAGGCGGGCCCCAGATCCCGGGGGGGTCTCCCAGGC
>VZUI01053204.1:0-29086 GCA_013401135.1 Cettia cetti
CGGGGCGGGGCCTAGCCAGGGGGCGCTCCCGCCCGGCGGCGCGGGAGAGGCGGCGCTGGCGGGCGGGATCGCTGTGCTGACGCCACACGCGGTAGCGGCTGCGGCGGCAGCGGCGGCCGCCCCCGGGCGGGGCTGATGCAGGGCGAAGAGAGGTGATGAATATTCATATGAAGCGCCCGCGAGGCTGAGTCTGATCTGGCTAGTTCGGTCCGGCGGCGCCGATGGCTGGGGGCAGCGCGGGGGGCGCCGGGGCCGGCGGGCGGTGAGGAGAGACCGGGTTGAGCCGGGGCGTGGCGGAGGGGAAGTGGGGTGGAACCCCCGAGCTCACTGCCGGCCCTCGTCTCCCTCCGTTGTAGGGCTGGCTCTCGGCTGGACGGGCTGTTCCTGCGGCGGTTCCTGCGGCTCCTGGCCGTGCTCTTTCCTGGGTGGCCCTCACCGAGCGCCCTCATGTTCCTGACGCTGCTCTGCGTCGCCTTGCTGGGTGAGCCTGGCTGGTGGGGATGGGGGGCTGCACCCCACATCTGCTCCCAGTGGTGCCCCACGTTGCCTTGTCACCGCAGTCCATCAATTCCTTCCCCTGCTTGCCTTTCTCCTCCAGAGCAGCTGGTTATTTACCAGGTTGGCGTCATCCCCAGCCAGTACTATGAGGTCTTAGGGAACAAGGACTTCTCAGGATTCAAAACATTGACTGCCGTTGCCGTGACTCTGATCATTGTGAACTCCACGGTAAGACCAGAGGCTCACTTGTCTTGGGAGAGGAGGGGAAAGCTGCCCATGGCATGATCCTGGTCACAAAGGACTCAAGTCTGCCCATGGCCTGGATAACTAGTACGAACTGCTAGTTTTTATTTAATTTTGAAAAAATCTTATCTCTTCCCATCCATCTCTTTTGCCCTTGTTCCAGCTAAAAAGTTTCGACCAGTTTATCTGCAACATGCTGTATGTGAACTGGAGGAAATCCCTCACTGAATACCTCCACAGCTGCTACTTCCAAGGCCAGGTCTACTACAGCCTGCACGTGCTGCGTGAGGACATCGATAACCCGTAGGCTGCTGGCAGCTTCTTTCAGTATCTTGCTTGGCTTCTCCTGGGCTGCTGCGCACCTTTTCCTGATTCCTCTTTGTCTCTGAGTAGGGGCTTGAGCTCTAGAAGATTTTACCATTTAGGCACAAATCTAGGCACCCTCTTCTACCTTGGTGGGAGGTGATACCTATTGCTGGGAGCTCCTGTGACTGCTGGTTGTGATGGTTTTAGGGGCAGGATATTTCAGTTGCAAGGAAAATGGATGCCCATTGGAACAGGGATTTAGTGCTGCTATAAAATATGCTGTCTGCAAACTCAGTCCTTGACACTGTGATGTTGCAAAGGGCGTGGCTGGAGTCAGCAGAGCCTCTCCTTTCCTTCATGCAGCTGGTGAAGGACAGCATTAGTACAGTCCCTGTTTAGTTTGAACTTCAAACACCAGGATCTGCAGCTGAGCACAGTTTAGTTGTATTTTAGTGATTTGATAACCCATTGGAGCCACATCCAGGAAGGGCTTTGTTTTGCACTGTATGAGGGTTGCATTTCCCTTTCCTGTTCCTAGGAAGGAAGTGTCAGTGGTGACCTGAAATATAAGAGGAGCAGCATTCAGTCTCCTTGTGGATCCCAGCTCCCACCCCCAAGAGGTCCCTCTCCAGTTTGTGCACTGTCCTGCTTGCTGCAGAGCTGTTGTTTTACCTGGGCTGTGCAGCAGAGGTTGAATGCCCTTCCTCACGGGTGTGTGTGGACCTTGGCCTTCCAGCCTATCCTCACACACAGGGCACTGCTGTCACAGTTGTGCACTGTGAAGAGCTAAAAATCCTATGCTAGACTGAGAAGTCACAGAATCATAAATTACTCTTAGTTGGAGTGGACCCACGTGGATCATTAAGTCCAACTTTTTAAGTGAATAGCCCACAGAGATTGAACCTGTGTCATTATTAGCACCATGCTTTAACCAGCTGAGCTAATCTCAGTGTAGAATCTCCCTCATTCTTCCCCGTCCAGAATTTAAAGTTGTTATTATTAAATAGTAGCTGAAAAACTAGAAATAAAGCGGGAATATTTTCCAAATAATGTATTGTTATACCATTGTTTTGAGACTCCAAGTTCTTCTCTGCTTGAGTGGGCACCTCTGATCTAGTCACTGCATTGGTGCCATTTCCCATGTTGATGACAGGAGGACACCATGCCCAGGTCCCTGTCTTCAGGGACTCATAACTTGCTAATAGTGGAAACTTCAAGAAACTGAAACAGCTTCTGCATTTCTGCTGCCTGTTGCTACTGTCCTTGCTCCTTCAATGCAGAGCAGAATGGTTTGTGTGGCTGCTGCAAGAAAACATGCTGGGTATCTAAGGGGGAGCAGCAAGCAAGGAGAGAGGTCTCAGCTTGGGTCAAACAGCTCTACATGTTTGGCAGTAGGTCATCATTATCAAGCTGATGCATTTCCAGGTTGCTGTTGGGTTTACTCCTACTATCATTTAATGTTCATTACTGATAGTGTTTTGCAGTGGCATGGAGTTGCAAGGAGAGGTTAAAAAACTGTCTGTCACCAGGGCATGCAGCACTTCCCATGCAGTGCAGCACATTGAAACCAGAAGCTCCTGCATGCCTGTCTTTTTCTTTGGGGGCATGAGGGGAAGCAGAGGACAGAGGCCCCTCACCCCATGAATATTCTGCTCAGGTTTATTTTTAACTAGGGAAAGTGTTCACATTGTGCAGTGAAATGTGGAAGACAACTGGGTCAGTCTGCCCTGCAGCAAAAGAGACAGCTCTCCTGACCTTTGCAGACCAAATGTGGAGTACGTCTCATTACACCTTGCTTCTGCTCCAACATCCAGTCTTACTGTTTAGTATGGTTTTGGTATCACTGCAAAAATTCTCTTCATCTTGCAATTCCTTGAAGAGAGTTTTTTTTTCCCTGCACCAGGTACTTGGAGAACAAACTAGAGCAACAGAGACCTCCCATCATGCAGTGCAAACCAAACTGAGTGTTACATGCATGGAGTCATCCACTTTGATGGAATGTAGAGTGGGTTCTGAGTGGCATACGAACACTTGCAGCAACTAGCAGGGCATTTGAGTTGAAGCTTTCATGTATTTCATGTGTTTTCATTTCATGTTACTTAATAGCTTGTAAAAAGCAATATCCTCCTAGGGGCCTATAGGACAATTTAAGTTACAATTTTATGGGAATATTAGAGTCTGAGGGAAAGGAAAAATGATGACTGTAAGGTCAGTCAGGGTGAGAGCTGCCCCAGAATTAAATCCATTGCTGTTCCAGAACTGCAAAAGTGTTAAAACGTGAATGTCCTTGTGTTTATATCTGCACTGAGACTAACCAGGAGTCCATCCTTGCTCTTCATTCTGAACTCCAGCATTAAGTTATGGCCTTTTCCACTGGAGCTTAGCACAGCAGGCTGAAGCCCTCATCCAAGTGCTCTGGACAGATGAGGCGCTGAGGAGTAAATACACTGAAATTCTTCCTAGTTACCCCAAGTGCAATTCCTGTTCAGCAGTGGGATAGATGGGACTTGAGGGTCTGTCACCCATGTGGCTGCTGCTAGTGAGGTGAGAAGGCTTGGTGTGCTGCTTCCTGCTCTTGGGACGTGGGGTGGGTGGAAGCACTTTCTTCTTTGCAGCAAAGGAACCAGAGGCACTCTGTGCAGAGCCAAGGGATTTCAGGATGGCATTTCAGCTCAGTACTGAAGGTTAGGGGGAGAGTCAGTATTTTTTCATAGTATGGGGGTTGTTCCAGGAGAGGAGTAAAGGACAATGATGCAGAGACCTTCAGCACAAGTGTTGAACAATATTGTTGAAAGTGGAACAAGGGGTAAATACAAGAAACAGGGTGAAAGCAGTAGCAGGAGTTGTTCTTCCTGGCTGCCATGAAGGCCCTTGAGTGGGTCCTGCTGGGTGATGAAAATGGTCTCCTGTGAGGGAGTTGCAGGTCCTTCCCAGGCAATGCTGTTCACCTGCAGCCTGTCCTATGTCCATGCAATGAAACAGCCTGGTTTGTGCCCTGTTAGGGCTTTAGTGCTGGCTCTTGCTTCTGGAATGTAAGGGTGTCAATGGCTCTTTGTGTTGAGCAGGGACCAGCGCATCAGCCAGGATGTGGAGAGGTTCTGCAGGCAGCTCAGCTCCATGGCCAGCAAGCTTGTCATCTCACCCTTCACACTGGCCTACTACACATACCAGTGCTTTCACAGGTAAGGATGTATCCTTGCCCTGCTTGCACATCTCTTATGTTCTTTTTTTGGAGCCTGCCACCCACGTTACAACTCCCCAGATGGATATTTGTACACATGGGTTAGTGGTCTCTACACTCCAAAGAGAACTCTGCCTTGGGGATGCTGGGATGTGCAATGTTGGCACCCAAACTTCTGTGAAAGCCAAGAGAGGTGACAGCAGAGGGCTGTGACTGCTAGAGCCTAATGGTGCAGGAGTATGGATTATTAGCTGACTTCTCTTTCTCCTCTGTAGCACAGGCTGGCTAGGCCCGGTGAGCATCTTCGGGTATTTCGTCATTGGGACGATGATTAACAAAGTGTTGATGAGCCCAATTGTGTCTAAACTTGTGCAGCAGGAAAAACTGGAGGGAGATTTCAGGTGAGTCCCAGCAGAACTGTGTTCTCACTGCCCCTTGACAGCTCCTGTGAAAGCTTTTTTATCCCCACTCAGTGCTGTGTATGTAGCTACTTCTCTTGTCTGTGACTTTCCCCACACTCAGAGAAGGCTACCTGTGCAATGGTGCCTCACAGTCTGTGTACTGAGCCCCTGCCAACCATTCACAGCCTTGTGTCATGGCAGACAATGCCTTTGGTTCAGTCTCGCAGCTCAGTCCTCAAGCTGTTTGCTTGCTCATTGCTGGTGCTTCTGCTAGGGATGTATTGAAGAAAACCGCACGTGGAGCTTCCTTGAGTGCAGGTGCACATTCAGTGAACTGCATCTACTGACAGAAATCAGGTTTCTGCTTCACCACTGCCTTCATTGAGTTCCTAAAACAGCCCAGTCTTTCCATATGCTCTGTAATTCACCTCCTCCCCATTGCTTGCAGGGTTAGCTGTGTGTGTAGCAGGGGCTTTGTAGCTTTCCCTGGGGCTCAAGCTGTTGTGGCACAGGGAGCCCAGCCCAGGGCAGTTGGCTGCAGTGATTTTGTATGGTGGAGATGCTGGACTAGCAGCAAACAGTAAGCCCAAGGGCTAAGAAGACGAGCAGAGAGAGCAGGATATCAAACAAATGCACCACTGAGCTGGCCCTGAATGATGGCAGCTTGAGTTAAGCCTGTTGAGTATTTCTGTCAAGAGATGTCTCAGATTACTGCTCTAACATGCAAGATAAGCTTCCTCTAGGAATGGTTTTGGCTACATAGTTCACTGAGCATTTGTGCACAATTATGGTTTTTTTTGGTTGTACAGGTTCAAGCATATGCAGATTCGTGTCAATGCAGAACCAGCTGCTTTCTACAGGTTAGTAATGTTAATTTCTTTGTATCCTCAAAAGGATTGTCCCAGTTCAGAGCATTCCTGTTGTGTTCACATATCCCAAAGGAGCCCAAGTTCTGTTGCTGCAACTTTCTATCTCTCCCACTGCAGCATCATACAGCCCTGAGACTCTGTTCTTTGCATTCTGTGCATCATCTGCAGAAATAATCCACAGCAACTGGAGACAACTATCTTTCCTTTGTCTCCCTTCTAACATCTTCAGAGGCAGATACAGATTTGGTGCTGGCTTAGAGACCATTACTGATGTTTTGCCAGGTCCTTCCCTGGAAGATTGCTCAAAGTGTTATTGCATCTGGTTCCGCTGAAGACTTGTTGCATGTTGCTTCTGGCTCCATCCTGCTGCTGCTTGCCTGCATGTCTTCTGTGGGTGTGCTAGCTGCTACCTGGCTGCCTTACCTCTGTTTTGCTCCTCTTGGTCAGTCTGTGCCCTCCATATGCTGTACTGGTGCTCTGAATTTGCTCAATGCCATTCACCCCTGAGCTGAGCACACAATCAGGAGCTCAGCAGCACCTCCCCCATTTAGTGATGCCCTGAAGCCTGTAGAGCTGCTGCTTGATTCACCAGGAAAAGAGGTATGAATTTGGTGTAGCTTGTGTTGGGGCGGCAGGAGGTTGTATCTCTCTGGTCAGGAGTCTGCCTTTGCCCTATATGTTGCGAAATTGCACTTCTTCCAGGAATTGTTGCACGTGTCCTCTCTCCAGTCCTCCCTGCCCATGATCTGTACTTGGCTCCTTTGTGCAGTATTGAGCAGGCATTTCAAGTGTTGTGGTGCTGTCACTAAGTCACTAATTTCATAACAACTTACATTGACAGTAATGAAACTGATTTAAGTAACCAAAATCAATCTTGGTTTGCACTGGCAAACCTGAGTTATTTCTTTGTACTCTGATTGATTCCTACTGGTTGATGACAATTTTTTTTGTAATGGAAAAGATACTGTAATTACATACCCTTATTTAAGTACTTTTGGGGAAACCAGTACTTTCCCTCACAATTTAGATTTTTTTTCTATTCTATTACTAAGTAGAAAATGGAAAGTGGATTTTTATACCAGAAAACAGAATGTCTTGGTTCAGTACAGTGTTTTAGTAGAAAAGCTTCATTTTGTGTGAAACTAGAACTTAGCTGAGTTGCACACAACCAGGCATTTTCATGGTATGTGTCATAATTTAAAATAAAGGAATTTTTTAATAGGTTGCATTCCTAGAATCCTGCAAGAGGAGGTGCATGTGGTGAGTGGCTGGTTTTGATTGCTCAACTTCTCTAGCTTGTGATCTTGTCTTCTTAAGACTGCCTAAACATTGTTTCAGTCAAGAAAGAAACACAAGCAGAGCAATGCCACCTTTTCACTTTTGCTACTAAACCTTTGGCAAAGTTGCTTTAAAAGTGAAGTGAATGGGAGGAAAAGAGGAAACCAATACAGCAATCTCTCCTCATCTGCAACAAAATAATAGTTCTAGAACAAAGATCTTCGGTTCCTTTCTCACCTTTAACTCCTTGTGTCCAAGTCCTTCTTCTTTCCTAATACATGGAAAGCAGAGATTGCAACTCAGTAGTTACCTGAGATGTGTTATAAGGAGTAAAGCCAAACTGAATTCTAACCAGGTGCATTTTTGAGAAAGAAAATGTATTTTTCTATGAAATGAGAATATTTAGAAATGAGACCTCAAAAATCTTATTTTTGTTGGGTTTTTTTGCTGCTTCTGGCATTATCTTCTTGGGCCTTAGTGACTCCCCTGTTGCACAGACTGTGGTGGGAGCATGGTTTGTGTAGTGGGCACAAGCCCCTGTTGGATGTCAGGGGCAATAGGTGCCATGGCAGGTGGGAGTCTGAAGGGAGATGTGGAGCTATCTCTGCGTTTTGCCACCTGAGGGCAGCCCAGGCCTTGCAAAGCAGCAGAAGAAGCTGTCATGCTTGCTTGGAGGTGGTGGTTTAGGAGATAGTGCCTTGCTCCTGGCTCAGCCTGGCCACTGGAGCATCACCACTAACTTGTGTGGTGGGTGACCTGATGGAGATAGCCCTGGGAAAGGGGGAATTGCAGAGCTGGGGTTACCTGTGCCAGGGGTTGCACTGCTCAGGACTTGCCTTTGTCCCATTCCTGTGGAGTGGGAAATGGGAACAGGTGGGCTGAGGCTGCTAGCCATGCAGGCCATGTGGGCTGATTATCACCCCCTGGACTCCCCTCTGCCCTCTCCTTTCTGGATCCAGCTGTGTAGCAGTGCCATCCCTCTTTTCCAACCAGGCTGTATTTGGGAAGTGTGTTTGACATTGCTTCAGGCTGGAGCCTTGCTGACAGTGCCTGGCCTGGCTTTACCTCCTCCTGCTGCAAGAACAGCAGCCGTGGGCTCTGGGAGAGATTTGTAGGTCTGCTTGCTTCAGCCAGAGTTTCTTGATGATGCCCTTCAGGAAGCCAGTCCTGGCTGTTCAGTTCCTGGTCAATAAAGAGCTTTTTAGTTGGAGGCAAAGATGCTAGGCTCATTCAAAACTTCAGTTTTAAAGCCCATGGTCCTAGGATGTCTGTGGCATGTTGCAATCTTATTTTTACAGGGCTGGGCGAGTGGAGCACATGCGCACAGACCGGAGGCTGCAGAGGCTGCTGCAGACCCA
This sequence comes from Cettia cetti, assembly GCA_013401135.1. Taxonomy (NCBI): domain Eukaryota; kingdom Metazoa; phylum Chordata; class Aves; order Passeriformes; family Sylviidae; genus Cettia; species Cettia cetti. The sequence goes on from VZUI01053204.1 coordinate 8,135, forward strand.
GAGGGAGCTGATAGGCAAGGAGCTGTGGCTATACAGTGAGTGAGCAGGCTGGGGGTGAAGCGTGATGTGTGGTTACTCCATTGTGCTGGCCCACATGCTGCAAAAACTTTACTGGTAGAGTACTTGGTGGGTGCTCTGTTTTCTTCTTCTGCCTCTTGCTGGTCTGTGAAAGCCCTGAGGGTGAGCAGAGGGTGCCTCCTGCAGTGCTAAATGGGAATCCTTTTGTGTAAAAGCCTCATAGAGAGGCAAAACTGTGGAGGACCAAGAATCTGGGTTTTTGTGGGGTGAGTGTTCACATGCCAAGAAAAGAGGGAAGGGCTTGAGCTTTGGGGACTGTATATGTTGTTGGCAGCTGTGGAAACTTCTTTCCAAAAGAGCTTGACCCTTAAGCATAGTTGTCCCCTGAAAATATTCCTTCTCCCTTTTTCACTGAGTCCAGGTTTTTTCTTTAAATGACCCCTATAAAGACAGCTCTTTCTGATCTCAGCAGCACAGTGAGCTTCTGAGCAGTGTAATGGAGGGAGAACCCTCAACAGAAGTGTCTGTGGGAATTTGGGATCTTAAGTCCTTCTGCCTGTTGTGTGCTTCCAAGACACACTTCATGGCAAGCCATCTCACCCCAGAGCTTCCTTTTTGTCCTTCCTTCCCGTTTACTGTGAATCAGTCAGGCCCCTGAAGCACAGCAACAAGCAGGAAAAGTGGTTTTTGCCCCCTAGTAGTCCCTGAGCTGTGTGTCTGGATGATGATTCTCTGCTCAGGGGCCTGCCCCAAAGTGCTCTTTGCTTGGCAAATGGATTTTCACCCTTATGCTTGCGCTATCCTGCAAAATGGGTTTTTCTGCTCTGGTTCATCATAAAGGGCTGAGGCAAGAACATGGCCCTTCCTCTGACTGGGCTCAGGGTCAGCACTTGGGCCTGGCTGGGACAGAGCTTTCTACTTTAACTCACTGTCTTCTTTCAATGTGCTCGTACCCAGTTGGGATCAACACCTTTGATTATCTGGGCAGCATCCTGAGCTACGTGGTCATTGCCATTCCCATCTTTTCTGGGGTCTACGGCGACCTGAGTCCAACAGAGCTCAGTGCCCTTGTCAGCAAGGTGAGCTAAGGGTAATCTCTGTGACCCCATTGTGGAGGGTGATCAGGCACTGAGGATATAGGTTTCACGTGAGGCTGGTGGCCCTGGGGCTAGATAACCTGCACTTGATCTTCAGGTTAGACTGTCCCTACTCTCAGTGTCATGGAAACGGGAGCTTGTAGCCAGTTGGTATGTGATTAACATGAGGGTGAGAACTGTCAAGGACATGTTTACGTAAGTGTTTCCTAGCTCAGACCTCTGTCTAAAAGAACCAGGAGGTCAGAAAGTCTCTGTTTTTCAGCAGTGCAGGTGGGGATGGGGTCTGTGCAATGCTCTGGGTCTGGGTTATGCCCTGGGCTACTGCCTGTGGTGAGCCTGGCCACCAGTGAGGCCGAGCTGGCTTGCATTCACCTTCCTGACCTGACTTGTTACCAGATACTCAAAACTGGCTTGTGACAGAGAATGCAGAGCTAAAAATAGCTAAGTGGGCATTGCAGCTGAGACACCCTGTTCTGAGCCATATATGGTGGTGAGGCAGGCTTGGTGGCATGGATCTGTGTGATTTGGGCAAGCACACTGGGCCTAGGCAAGCCATCAGGCTCTCTGCAAACAACATCCCTGTGACAGGACGTGTGTCAACCTGGCAAAAACTTCTGTACTGAACCGGGAAGCCCAGCTTCTTTCAAATATGGTCCCATCACCCTGGGTGATTTCACCACCCCTCATTCATCTTGCTGAGACAGCTGATGTGGCCAAATGTGTGGACTCCTTGGTGGCTCCTTGCAGTCATGGAATAAGGGTCAGGGCTCCAGATCAGCACGGACCCTTACTCTGGCATGTGATTTCTCCACAGAATGCCTTTGTTTCCATCTACCTCATTGGCTGCTTCAGCCAGCTCATAGATCTCTCCAGCACTGTGATTGATGTAGCTGGCTACACCCACAGGTGAGCTTATCTGTGGGCACATCTCTGGAGGAAAGGGTAGTGCAGGACAAGACTCTGCCCAGGTCTGTGCTAAAAAAAGAGAAAAGAAACAGTTTCTTGTGTGCAAGCATGGGCAAGTTTGGATATTGTGAGAAGGCTGCTGGAATTGTCCCTGGCATTCATGCAACCTCCTGTGTGTGTAGGATTGGTGAACTGCAGGAGACCTTGCTGAGCCTTGGCAGAAAAAAGAATGGTAACTACTCAGAAGCCAAAACCAGTTGGGATTTGGATGGGTGAGTCACCTCTCAGCAACTGGCTGGCTTGCAGCTTGTGTCCCAGTGTGTGAGGTGGCCCTTGGTGTCACAGTCTGTTGCGTGCATTTGGTTGGAGAAGGCAGTGCTCACTGTCAGTTGTCATTCCCAGGGTGTGTGGGGCAGTGCTACTGTCACAGATGCACAGGAGGTCTAAGGTGTTGATCTTTGCTAGTCTCAGCACGGTCACTCACCCCCAGATCTCTCATTCTTTGTCTTGGTGGTGGCCCAGCAGCCATTCTGGGGAGGACCCAGTGCCAAAGGACACAGCTTTCCTTCTGGAGCGAGTGACACTCTCAGTACCATCCTCTGGCAAGCTGCTCATCAAGGACTTGAGCCTCAGGATCTCCCAAGGAAACAGTGTGATGATTGTGGGGAACACTGGTACAGGGAAGACATCTCTCCTGAGGGCCCTTGGAGGACTCTGGGAGAGCACGTGGGGTAAGGACTGCTACTTGACTCAGCCTTCTCTTTGTCAGCCACAGCTACCCTGAGCTTGGAAGGTGACAGTGTGGCAGTTTGTGAGGCCAGTGCCACCATGTGATGGCGAATGTGTCACCGATACACTGATTTGAGCCACCCATCTCTGTCACAGTCTTTGGCTCTCACTGCTTTGCTCTGTGTTGCAAACACACTTTTGTGGGGACTTGTTGGTTACACGGGGCACTGGGGAGTTGCTGCCTGGTGCTGCAGTGTGATGAGTGTCTCTGTGCAGGGAGCATCAGGATGCTGACCTGCTTTGGCCCTCGAGGAGTGGTGTTCCTACCGCAGCGGCCCTTCTTCACTGATGGAAGCCTGCGGGAGCAGGTGAGCCCAGGGTCTTTGCTCTGGCCTCAGCTCTGCTCCCAGCTGTGGTCATGCCTTCCAAACCCTTGGGGTGCAGACAGGCCTGCAAGAGGGAGGATGCCTGTGGGAGCTCATTCCCTTGTGCCTGAGTTCATGCTATTGCATCTCTGATGCACAGTGTCCAGCTCCCTCTGACATGGTTTCTTTTGCTCTGTTGAACAGGTGATCTATCCCCTGAAGGAGATCTATCCACTTTCAGGTTTGTGGAAATCTATTAGAGCAATTAACCAATGCTGTGGTATTGCCTTACTATCCTGTACCCAGTGCAGCTTCTCCCCTGCTGTAACGCATGAGGAACACTCATCCATTTTGCTTTTTTGTTGCTCTGGTGTTCCCTAGCAGATTAGTGTGTGTTAAGGTCAATTTTGTGTCCTCATCCTTTTTTCAGGAAGCACACTCACTTGATTAGAACTTGTTGTTATAGTACAATGAGGACAAACTGGCCATGCTCTTCCTACTGTGCTAGACATGATGTATGTTGCTGTTGGGATAAGTCTGATTTTTTTGGTACAGCCTGACTTTCAGCAAGCCATGTTTGCCTTCATCTCATTTTTCATCCACTTCCATCTTTTACTGTTCCACTTTTTCAAAATTATGTCCTAAGTCAGAATATATGGATCCCTTCCCTCCTCTGCCCTCTTCCAAAGCCAGACCACATGTGGTCTGCTGTAGCTTGGAGATGTCCAGCAGTGTTACCTGCTGCTTTCAAACACTTGGGAGTCAAAATCATGCTGAGAGTAACTACAGCCATCAGCTACTGTTGGGGCTCTCTGGCAGCTTCAGAGGGGTCCATGAGAGATGCACAGCCCTCTACTCAACTTCCATAGATGCTGACTGTACCAGCTCAAGTGTATGTTCTGCTCCACAGCTGACCCACCCTGAGGTATTTCTCTCCCCACATAGGGTCCTTTTGCTGGCTCTTACCTGAACGCTACTCCCATGACTCCACCACTTGTAGTGTGCAGTCTCAGCTCTAAGAGATCCACTGTTGGGGCAGGGCTTTGGCAGGTGAAGCCTGGATCCTTGTGTTCTGGCTGTGGCCGTGACCTGAAGCAAATCTCAGGTGTATCTGTGGAGCCCAGCTATCTCCTGGTATGCTGCTCACAGGCATGGTTAACATTTTTAAGGAAGGTCAGTCTTTGGGGCTATCTCTGCCTAAGCTCAGGGTCTGATATAACTCAGTGGTCAGGTCAACTACATTGAGCCTGAGGAGATACTCCAGTTCTTCCCTCCTGCCCCACCAACTCCATTCAGCAATGGCCTCAGCACACACTGCCTCTGCTTATGCTGTCTGGCTTTCTCCCTAGGGTCTGCAGATGATGAGAGGATTGTGCGATTCCTGGAGCTGGCTGGGCTGGTGAGTCACTGATAGCACTGCTGCCTTCTTTCCCGGTGCCACCAGTGAGGGAAGAAGGGATGAGTTTTTGCTGATCACAGCATGATTGTATGCTGAACTTATATGGGGACATTGTCTGTACCTGGGACACAACTTTCTATGGGACAGAAAAAGGAGGAGAGATATAGTACAACTTAGCTCAAGTGGAAAAAGGGAGACCAGTCAGAAGCAAATGGTTATGCTCAGGGCCTTAGGCTGACAGGGTTGGGGACTGTGTTCACAAGTCTGCTGTGCTCTCTGTAGACTGATTTGCTGGAAAGGACTGGAGGACTGGATGAACAGGTGGACTGGAACTGGTAAGGGAGCTCACTGTTTGTGTGTATAACACTTCTAAGCAGATGCACATTGATTTATCTGTGTCCATCTGTGTTCTGTGAGATGTGGACACTATACGGGAGCAAAGCCTTCATGCCCCAAGCATGTATGCCAACAGTCACCAGTTGTGGTGTTCTGCAGGCAGCTGACTGTGTACAGGGGTGCAGAGCCAGTCCCAGCATGGAGGGGGGCACAAGGGACACACAGGGAGAGTTGTTTGCTGGTCTCCAATATCAGAAGCCATAAGATTTTCAGCAAACAAGTTCTTTCTTGAGGAAGGTGTTGAATCTTGACCCTGCTGCAGGTATGACATCCTGTCCCCAGGGGAGATGCAGAGGCTCTCATTTGCACGGCTCTTCTACCTCCAGCCAAAATATGCAGGTGAGTGACTGACTACAAAAGAGGGCAGAAAAAAAGACAAGGCCTTTGGTGTACTGAGAAGCTGGAGCAGAGACAGCTCATGAAATCCCTTTTGTGCTAGGAAAATGCCTTGTCTTGGCCATTATTTTGGCAGCATAGCACACAGAGGATTCATTTGTGAAATGTGAGAACATTCCATTATTTGTGCAGAGGGTGGTAAATCAAGAGGCCGTAGATAAGACATTTTCTTCTTGGGGAACTGGTGATTAATGTTCATGGTCCATATCCAATGGCACCAGAAGAAGAACTTTGTCAGCCTGCTCACCAGTTACCACGTAAAGAAATGCATGTGTTGGGGAGTGTGGCAGTAGCTGTCATAGCTGAAGCTCATGAACATCTGTACAGTTGTGGGGCAATATGGAAGGTTTACTGCCCTGACGTAGCAAAAGAAGACAAGGAGCAGTGGGAGAAACAGTCCTGAGGAACCACAGAAGCATCTGTGATTAGCTAATGGGGCCCATTCCTTAGGCTCTGCTGAAGGCTTGAGCTGTTGGAGGACTTGCCGTGAGGACCAGGTTGGATGTGGGTGAACAGAGCCAGTTTTGCTAGCAGGTAGCTACTTGCAAGTCTCTCTTTCCCCTGAAGCCTGTGGCATGGTTCAGGGATGTCTGAGCAGAAGGAACCTGTGGATTGCAGACTAAAAGCTGTAGAGATGACTTAAATTTATTTGCTCCAGGTCTGTATTTACCCTTAACAGTCAGGAAGGTGCTACAGGCCATTCTGCATGCTCCATGTAGGGTCTGTGCTGGAAGAGTACCCTGACTCTTGCTCAGCCTGGCACGTGGTCTGCCTGGAGAAGATCATGTCTTGGCTTTTGCCATGATGGGGATGAGACAGTGGCTGGCAGCTGTTAAGGGAGAGGAGTGAGGTGAACGGTGTGATTTGGATAGATTCAAGTGCCTGAGGGGAAGGACAGCTTTCCTAGTTGCCTGACACCAGCTGTGCCAGAGGAATACCAGAGTCCTTAAGTTTCTCCTCACTTGCCTTCTGCAGATGCTGTTGGTGAACTCCAGTTAATATGTGAAATGTTCTTGGGAGTTGCTGCTCTTGCCTACAGGAGTTGTCTGGTTGGGAGGGGATTTGTGGGGCTTATGACTTCTCTTTCAGTGTTAGATGAAGCCACCAGCGCCTTGACAGAAGAGGTGGAGCATGAACTGTACCGTGTGTGCCTTCAGTTGGGCATGACACTGATCAGTGTGGGACACAGACCCAGCCTGGAAAAGGTGAGACAGGGAGGCAGTGCTCCATGCCTCCCTGTGGTGGTGGTGAGTACAGCAGGTCTCTGGCAAGCAGAGGGGAGGGACTAAGGGTGGAAGACCTCACTATGGGTGGACCATGCCCTAGTAGAGACATACCTCAACGTTGTGCTATTGAATTGCAGTTCCACAGCTGGATTTTGAAACTTCACGGGGAGGGAAGATGGGAGCTTATTCGATGTGAGAAGATGAAGCGACTCCCTTCTGAGGAAGGACACTGAAAAACTTGCCATTGTCTGGCCAGCCACAGAACCTCCACACATGTGGAAGAGCTCTCAATAGCAGACATGGAGCTGCCAAGCCAGCAGCTGTGTCAAACAGTGCAAGACCAGTTGTGGATTTTGCTGATAGACACAGAGTATGCTTGAACTCATGGTGTGGAGTTCTGCTAAGAGCAGATACAACTATGCCATCTTTTTCCCAGCCTCCTTCTACCTCCCTCGCTCTTGTGGGAGAAAAGAGCTGAGCTGCTAGGACTCCCTGAGAGAAGATGCTGCCTCATGGGCTTTGTAGAAACAATAGCCAGAGAAACCTCCATTTTGTCTGGGATACATTGGTGTGAGGCTAGAATGCAACCTCCTTTTCTGCCCTCGTGCCTTGCTAGGAGCTCTGTCTTTGATACACAGCTCTGCAGAAGATTTATGTACCATGTGGCTCTGTCAAGAATTGTGTTTTCCAGCAGCAGACAAGGGGAGGAGAATGCTAGCACAGAGAAGGGGCATGTCTCTGCTGTCCTTATACCACATGGCTACAAGTGAAAGGAACATTTTTGTATTAAAATCTGGGGCCAGTTTTCAAACTGTTTTTATGGAGAAGAGTCAATATTTGTTAACCGGACTGTTGTGTGTTTTCTTTCTGGGGTTTGCTTTGCAGGAGATGTTTGTATATTGGCAATGGTCCTGGACAAGACTATTGCTAAAGAGCAGAGCAGAAGTAGGAGTAGTATCCCTATCCAGGTTTGGACATCCTGCCTGCTGCTACCTCTGCAGCTACTGCAAGGCCCAAGGAACCTCAAGGAGGCCTTTCTGCCCTCTGCTTTCATGGAATGAAACAGCTTGTTTCCCCTTACTCTTCTGCCTATGGTGAGTCATATTCTCACCTCTGTCTACATGGGTGTATGGAGACAGGTTTTGAGGGTCTCTTGTGTTGTGGAGAGGTCACTCCAATACCACAGTGGAGGTATGATCTGAGAACTTGCTGGCCACCATTTGCTTAGTGGCTTTTCTGGATGGTTCCCTGGTTTTGCAGTGAAGGAAGAAGAGGCAGCTGCTGGCAGAGCCAAGCTAGTGGCCCTTCTGCTGCTTAACAAGGTGCTTGTGTCCCTCTATGATCTGCTGCACAGCCTCATGGTCATCCAGGGTGGTTAGGTCCCCAAGCTCACTGGCCTTGTCCTCCACAATTTTCCGTAGCACCCGACGCATAATCTTACCCGAGCGTGTCTTGGGCAGCCGGTGCGTGACCTGTGATGGGGAGGAGCAGAGTCAAGGCTGAGGGAAAGGGCTCGGCCAATCTGCCATCGTGGCTTTGGACCAGTTTGCTTGTTTTACCTGAATATAGTCTGGAGCTGCGTACTTAGCAATCTTCTTTGAGATGAGCTCCTGTAGTTCGGCAGCAAGAGTCTCCTGTGTGTAGCCACTGTCCTTCTTCAGCACAACAAACACGTAGGCTCCTGGCAGAAGGACCACCAGGCTACTGAGCATGGTGCATACCATGCCCCTGAGACCCTGCCTGGACCTAGTGCCAGGAGAGTCCTTCTCTGCTGGTAGCCTCAGGGGGTGCTCTGTAGCCAAAACTGTGCATGCTTTTGGCCACACACAAGCTCTGCTGCTGCCACCTTAAGCAAAGCCTAGCTGGTCTGTGGTGCAGGTTGTGATGGCTGTGCTGAGATCCCTGCTAACATGCTGTATGGTGTGGACACAGCATTGCTCCCAGTGCCACTTCCCACTGCAGTGCCATAGCCCCGGGGGATGTTTCGGGGCAGGAAAGAAAGCATCTTACCTTCTCCCTTGATCTCATGTGGGTAGCCAATGACAGCAGACTCTGCCACTGCCACGTGGTGAGTCTGGAAGAGAACAGGGCAGGGATTTGACTCAGTGCTTTTGGCAGGCTGGCTGCCACCTGGAGCTGCCCTGACCTGACTTGGCTGCTGCAGCTCACAATAATGCAGGGAGATAAGGAAGGGCCTCAGATGGCTTCTGCCCTTTTTCCTTCCTGCCTTCAGGAAGGAAAAGGTCTGCAAGCACTGGTCTTTTCCTCCTGCCCCTGACTGCTTTAGTTTGGATGGTTTTACCTCCCACCCACATCTCTTACCACAACATCCTCCACCTCTGCAGTGCCCAGCCGGTGTCCACTGATGTTAATGATGTCATCCAGCCGTCCTGTTAGCTGGTAGTAGCCCTCACTGGTACGATACACACCGTCCCCAGTGAAGAAAAATCCTGCAGGAGCCAGAACCATGCCATAGTCACTTGTTGGAGGGAGGATGTGAGCTGCTCAGCAGCCATACTCTCACATTTCCCCTCCTCCTCTCTGTTGGCTTCAGGGCCCATGTACTCTGCTTCTTCCTCAACTGCTCAGGGTAAATGTGCCTACCTTCCTTGTTAGTCTTCTGCCTCTGTTGGTACCTGCTCTATCATCAGGCTTCTGCCCTCATTCTGAAGTGTACTGGCTAATGCTGTGCCTTTCTCATCACCATGTGCTGGGAGCACTTTGCTCCAGTGCAGGTGCCTGTGGTCTTGCTGCTTCTCTTCTTTGCATTACATCAAGACACACACAGTCTTGGGCTTGCCCAGTGCCTCTGGGTGAGTCACAGAGGCTGATAGGATTTGCAAGAGATGCAACAAGAGGGTCTGTGCTCAAGGGGACTGGGGGCAGAAGGACAAGTACACTGCCTTAAAAACAATGTGTCATCCAGTTGGGAAGGCTGGTGAGGGGCAGTCCTGTGATATCAGACCTGGGGAGATGAAAGGCCTCAGTACTGTGGAGGGTCTCTGGAAGAACGAAGGAGCACTACCAGCTCTCCTGAATCCCGCCTCTGTACAGAAAGCCAGCAAGCAGACCCAACTATACCCAACCAAGCTTGTGCAAGTGTCCTCCCACATGTTTTACTTACCTGGATAAGGAGTCAGGTAAGTTTCCAGAAATCTCTTGTGGTCATTGTAAATGGTTCGTGCCATACCGGGCCAGGCTTGTGAGATGCAAAGAGCTCCAGAGACATCATTTTCCAGAAGGACATTTCCCTGTAAAATAGTTACCTTTTAGTAACCATGGCTGAAGGTACTTGGGATGTTTAGCTATTCCCTGTTTAACAACCCTGTGATGGAAATGTCAGGGGTGGCAGTGAGGAAGGTCTTGTGCCTCACTTCAACAGGACAGGCTTTGTCTCTCCCAGCATAAGTCTGCAACAAACTGCCTCCCTTGGTGGGATGCAAGGCCTCTCCAAGGAGACTGGCTGTCCCTGCCCAGCCCTGTCCTTCATGGAAAGTTGTGCCAGGGAGCCCAAACACAGCCTCTCTTGTCAGGACAGTGCAAGCTAGACAACAACTCAACTTCTGCACTAGCTGGAAGAACAGCTTCCCTGTTTGTCCCTTTCCAGAAAGTAAAGTTGCTGTCTAGCAGAGAAGAGCAGGAAAGACGTGATTACAGATTTCCACTGCCATTGGCGAGTACACACTGCAAGTACCTGGGGGAAAGGTGTCTGACCCAGAGCCTGGGCTGCAGGTTATAAACGTACCTTGTCATCCAAGATGGAGGGGCTGATCCCAAAAAAGGGTCTCATAGCCATGCCTGGAAGGATTTCAGCTCCAGGATTAGAAGGACGGGGTGAGATACAGATGCCTCCTGTTTCTGAAGGAAAAGAAACCAATGCTCATCAAAGTCAGAGACAAGAGGAATGCCAAGTAGCACTGCTTGGCCAACAGCCTTTGTCCTCTTCCTTACTACATGTTGCACAGGCTAGGGCTGGCTTTGTCAGGGAGCTGGGGAAGGAATTTTGCAGAAGGATGATTGTGCTCATTTAGTTCAGCAGAGACCTGTTGAGAATGTGCCCTCAAATCCCCAGTTTATCTGGGTTAGCTTTAAAGGCCATTTTTCTCTTTTATGTTTGGGTGCTCATGGGTCTTTACAGCCTTGCTCATACAACACTGTCAGCAACAACCACTATCACTTAGCCAGCAAAGCAGCAGGTCACTCCTGAAGCCTGGGAGAGCAGGAGCTGGAACAAGGAATCGTGCATCTCACCAGTTTGCCACCAAGTGTCCACTACTGGGCATCGTGTCTCACCAACCACGTGGAAGTACCATTCCCACGCCTCCTTGTTGATGGGTTCCCCCACTGCAAGGGGAAAGACAAGGGGACAGAGCTGAAACAGTGCAGTCTCCTGACTCTTGGGGTCTCATGTGCTGCTACTCTTGGCACTTGTGGGAAAAGGCACAATGTGATGTCCAAGGATTTGCTGCCCCAGCCCATGTTGCTGCACTGACCTGTCCCAAGCACTTTAAGAGAAGAGCGGTCATACTTCTTCACCCATTCATCACCGTATCTCAGGAGCAGGCGGATGGCAGTGGGTGCCCCATAGAACTGGTTAATTCTTAACCTCTCTACTGTTTCCCAGTAGCGGCCTGGAGTGGAAACAGGGCCAGTAAGCATCACACAGGTCCTCCCAGCACAACACCAAGGCAGAGAAAGAAGAGGCGAGAGCCAATATTCTCCAGCAGTGCCAGGACCTTCAGCCAAATTAATCACATGGTGGGAAGGATGGAAGCAGTTCAGCAGCAGCATCCCCTTTTTCTTCACATCACCTAGCTCTGCTGCTGTTCCTTCTGCAGGGAGGGAGAGGGATTAACAGCTCCACCCCTGGAGAAGCAGCAGTGGATTCCTAAGCAGAGGAAAAGACTCCTTCCCTTGCAACTCCCTACTAGGCACAGCCCACGGGCTGCTGCTGAGGCAACAGAGCCCTTACTGCTCATGTCCTGGCATCAAGCCACCAGCTCCCTGCCTGCTGTGGATCTCAGGGTGCTGTGGAATGTCCCAGCTCCCATGAGTCACCTCACTCACCAGGGTTAGGATACACAGGAGTGCTCTCAAAAAGGACAGTGGTACCACCATTGCAGAGGGGGCCGTAGACCACATAGGTGTGTCCTGTGATCCAGCCAATGTCTGCCACACAGCCAAAGATGTCTCTGTCCTCATAGTTGAACACATACTGAACAAGAAAAGAGAGGCAGTGAGGGGTTTCAGCTGGGCCTGCACTGGTGGCAAGGGGCACAACAGGGAGCAGTGTACTCTCTGTCAGCCCTAACATTATCTGTGTTATTCTGTCTTCCTACCACCCCCACAGGGACACCTTCCTGCAAAGACTTAAAAAAAAAAAAAAATCAGAAAAAAATAAAATTATTAAATAAAATTGAAGTTAAAAAAACCCAAAACTGTGAAAATGCAGGAGACAGACACCTAAAAAAAACACAGACAAATTTTGTCTTTTCCAAAGGAGAGAGATACAGCCTTTCTTTTCTTTTGCTGGTATCTAGACAAGGCTGATGCAACATTTTGATCCTGTAGCATCAAAACAGAACCTTCTGGGTAAGAAAGGTGCCTCTGTGCTTATGTGACTATGTGGAAGGAGAGGAGTTGTAGGCAAGGGCAAAGTAGTAGAGGACTCCATGAGCCTCCTGTAGGCACTGCTGGACTCCAGATGGACAGTAAACACTCAAAACCCACTGAGCTCAGCAAGGAACCCGGCACAGGAACAGCGAGGCAGCAAGCAGAGGGACCATGTGATGCCTTGGCCCAGAGCAACCCCAGCCTGCCCACAAGAGTTGGAATCTCTCCATCTCAGCTGGGTGAGAGCAGTGCTCTGCCTGCAGGCAGAAAGCAAAACAAGCTCTTCTTCCCACTGCCCAGTTTATTCCTCCTAAGACCCTTGGCTGCAAGGCTGGAACATGAAGGAACGATGACTGCCCTGTGCAGGGCAGAGCTGAGTGCTCTCATACTGGCAGCAACACAACCAGCTTCCTAAAGCACTCTTCTTCATTTCATTTACTCAGTGCCAGGAAAGCTTCCTAGGGGCCACTCTCCCACTAGCCTATCACTTCTTACTGTCTCCTCTGATTCCTATGGTTTCAGACCCGCTCATATCTTCCTGAAGCCCCCTGCTGACTTTCATCTGGGGACTCCAGGGCCTCAAATGTTCTGAGGTGCCACAATGGAAGCTTCTTCTGGTTCTCTCTCTTTTTATTGGAGCAGTGAATTATGGTAGCAGCAGTCTGCCCCATCCAGCTGAGGGATCTGAGTGTGTCAGCTCTGTGTCCAGGTTTTCAGTGCTCTTAGGAGCTAACATGGCCACATACTGCTCACCCCCTGCATTACCATTCTGGAATAAGAGCCCTGGCTCTTACAAACCTACTCTGATGGTCTTGAGAGGGTCACCCATCACACTGGGCACAGCTTAGTTCACAGGAGGGCCGTGGGCTTCCACACCTCTAGCACGGACCCCAGGAGGTATGGCCTTCAGCACTCACAGCTAACAGAGAAGACCCAGCCAGCCCTGCTTGTTTTGTCACAGGGTGTGTGGTTCCAGTGTGGTTCACTACTGGAACTGCAGTCACTCTCAGGAAGAGCCAGATCCAAAGCTAAGCAACTGTTCAGTAAGACTGTTCCCTCTTACATGGAACCTCATATCATAGGAATGCTCCTTCCAACACTCCTCTAAAGCCAAAGGCATCTCTGTATTGGGCTCAGTGCCCTTTTATCCAGTTCTAAGTTTCCTTTGGGCATGTCTTGTGGTTAAAGGCTTTCCTCTTCCCAAAGATGACCCACACTCTTCAGATATAGACGGTTTGCCATGAGGACAGTCACCAGCTTTCACAGGTATTGTCAGATGTACTCCTCCCAGAAGCACTGCCTTTGATATCCCACCTAAGCTGGGGTAGTTACACTTAGGAAAAGCCACAGTTTCCAGGAACCAATTGGCTTTTTCCTCCTAACCCAGTAATACAAAATTACTCTTGCAAGGCTGAGCATCCTATCCAATGTTTTTGTTTAATGTAGCACAATGAAAGATGAAAGCCAAGAAGGTAGCTCAGAGCAGTATGTATTTGGGAGACCCTGCTATGGAGCACTACCTGTAGCCAGATGTGGTGTGCTGGGGCTTGGAATGCTTCCCAGAGACTTTGCACTGGATAAAGATGAGCTCATAATGCAACAAGGAGCATCTGTCTTCCCTGCACTGCCTATGAACTGCTGGCTCATGAGCACGATGTGGCTGGGATTCATTACCTTGTGTGTGAGAGCAGCAAACAGCAAGTAACCAGCTTGGGAATGAACCAAGCCCTTGGGTTTGCCAGTACTGCCTGATGTGTAGAGAAGAAACAACATGTCTTCACTGTCCATGACAGCAGGCTCACAGCATGCATCCTCCTTCATCATCTCCTGCAGGAAAGAGCGCAGCCATTTGCCCAGGGTCTCACAGCCTCCCCTGTGTCATGCCCACACCTGTTTGTGCAGCTCTCTCCCGAGTCTCCCTCCCCTCTGAGCACCTGTGCCACCCTACTCCCCACAAACATCCTCCAGAAGAAATGCATGGCAGGGACTCACATGTTCAGAAGTTGTGCTCCATGCTGGCAGCCTAGCCACCCTGTGTGCTATAGGTAACAGGCACATGCCAGGTCCACCAGCAGACCCATCTGTGACAGTGTAGTGGCAGTCCAAGGCTGGATTCACAAAGTAGCAGCCCATGCATGTCTCGTGTGTTTCTAGGCCCCTGTCCACCCTGCTATGTGCTCTGGTTTGCACTGCCTCCTCCTGACAGTTCAGGGCTGGTAGTGTGGGAAGACACACCAGTTGCCCATCCTAATGGCTGCTGGGACTGTCCTGAACTTGTGTGCAGCTCTGACTACCACTGCTGCTGTGGGACAGCATTCCAAATTCTGTCAATGCCAGCAAAAATGCCATGGCCAGTCGAGATCCTCTCTCCACCCAGTGTCCCTGCACCAAGAGCAAGCACTTTGCCCTGGAGAAGCGGCAAAATCACAGGGCAGCCTCTTACCTCCTCCAGGGGCACATCTAGAACGGTCATAGGAACCCTGCTGGTAGTCCTCATGGAAACCAGAACCCGTTTCACTCCAGGGCACAGCTTCACAGCCTCGTCCACTGTCTTCTTTAGCTCAATAATCTTGCCACCTCTTAGCCCCTGGTTCACTGTAATCACCGTCTCTGACTGGGCTGCAGAAGACAGAAGAGCCACATAAGCAACTCTGCCCCTCTCACCAGTCACAGAGCAGTTTGGCTTTACCCTGACCCTTCACCTCTTTCTCTGTCTCTCAGCCCTTAGTACTCACTTCCTTCATTTAGGACAGCAGCTTTGCATTTTGGTTTCCCATTCATTTCTGCCTGTGTTGCATCCCCTTACAGGAAACATTGTATCCCAATCCTTCAGTCTCATGTATAAAAGAGGAAACCTGTTCGTCCCATGGGCTGGAAGGTATTTAGTAAGCTCATGCCATTTTTTGGTCGCTAGTACCTGCTCCATGGCTATACATTATGTCAGGATACCCTCAGAGAGCACTGGGAGTCTCACTCAGAAAACCTTTGCCATCCACACAACCCTGAGCCCCCCGTAGCTTCCGAACGAACAAGCTCAGCACTGTGCCCCAAGGGAAATACGTCGCTGTTACCCACTGCCTCTTACCATCCTGGATCCTGCCAGCAAGAGACTCTGCACTGAAGCCAGCAAACACCACAGCATGCACGGCCCCGATGCGGGCACAGGCCAGCATGCTGGCCACTGCCAGCGGGCACGGGGGCATGTAGATTGTCACCCTGTCACCCTGCTTCACTCCTTGACGTTTCAAGGTATTGCCCAGGCGGCACGTCATGGCCAGCAGCTCCCTGCCCAAAGAAGCAATGACACACTTAGAGACTTTCTTGCAGATCTTACCTGCGTGCATAAAGATGGGGGCCTCAGAGTCACTAGGACACAGCTTATATCCCAACATACCCTAACCCTCCTCACTCTGGAACACCACGGGAGAACTGTAAAAATCAGTGGGAAGGGAAGAAGACAGTCTCTAACATAGACTGTTATTTATGGAAAAGACATAAATTAGGATGATTTCTGTACAACAACAGCCACTGGCAATTCTTCTGGCTCAGCAAACCCACAACACGTCAGCTGACTTTCTCAATGACAGCCTGCAAATTTCTTACCAACCTGTACAACCAGTGTGACACACTACCCTGCACAGCTGGAGCCTACATATGAGAAGTTAGTTATCTTTCCCCAAAGCATGGGAAAAGATAACTAAAGTTAGTTATCTTTTCCCATGCTTTGCTAAAGCTGAGGTCAAGCAAGAGCAACACCTGTAGGAAAGCAGTGAGCAGAAAGAGGCCTCTCTCAAGAAGTGACCTCCTCCCAGAAACCCCACCTTGGCCATCAGTGAGTCATTTTATGGAAGGGCTGTCCATGCATGGGGATTGGCAGGGGTCGTTGGTCATATTTGTCATGTAGGGCCTGAAGTCAGAGAGGACAGAGGGACTTGTTTGGTGTACAGAGGGATTTAAGTGAATTCTGTGGCAGTGACTCAGAGAGCAGGCAATTTAAGCTGAAAGGTGGGAGGCCCCAGACCAACCTAGCAGGGCTGGACAGGCAGCTCCCCCAAGAGAGCCAAATCCAGCAGCACTGCTGACATGAGGATGTGTGTGGGATTTCTCAACACATTTGGAGCTGTGAATGTGCCTTTCGTGCAAACCACTTACCCAGAAGTTTAGATAACAAAAACCTGGGTGGGAAGGCATATGTGTCTTTCCTGTGTCTTTCTTACAAGCATTGCAGTGCTGCCCCAGGGGGCTTATATCTGCCTCCCCAGCTGGGCAAGGACTCCCCAGGGCCCAGAAGATTTAGTCAGAGGGTAGGCTGAAGTTTCAGATCAGCACAAGCAAGCCAACAGCACAAGCCTACCATACTCTAGATCTGTGTGAAGGGATGCTTAATTCCCTCACATGACAGACTTCAGCAGATCAGCCCTGTGCAGTGTTCATGCATGCTACAATATGCCTCTCATATGTTGAGGGGTAATTACTGACCTGTATGTCACCCGTACCTCCTCTCCAGGTTCATCCTTCTCCCAGATTAAGGCCACTTTGTCTGGGGCTACATGGACGTGACGGTCCAGACAATTCACTGGAGATGAAAACCCAGTATCATTGACAGAGCTACCTTCAGTACCATTTATGTCTCATAAAGCCAGCACTGGCAGTCCCATTTTCAGGTCAAAGTCAGGGCTGTGTGAGAGTCTTCTCAGCATTAGTCTTGGGAAACCTTTGTGGATACCAGCCAGGAGATCACAAGCACATCCCCAGCCTGTTATGCTCCTCACCACTCCAATACCTACCAATCCCCACTATCAGCTTCCTCCTTAACTGCGACCTCATGCAGTCCAGAGCAGAAAATGCCTGAAGTCCCTTTGGAGGTCACATCCCCAGTGCCCTCAGACTGCTGGCAAACATTAACTAAGCCGTCACTCCACACAGCACTGCCTTGCAGCTGCCTCTGGGTGAACGAGGGAAGGTTTTAGTGGCAGTGCTTCTAAATAACAAATGTAGGACAAAGTGAAGCTCAGCACTGGAAGGCTGCAGAGTGCTTTTGTCCAAGATGGAAAAGAGCCAGGGTTAAAAAAGAGTGCTCAGCCCCTGGCTTTCCAGGGACATCGTAAGCTGAGGCTTTGGCTGCAGTTCTTCCATGTAAAGTTTCCCACGTTGCTGGCAGCTGCAGTTTCCTCAGTAGCCTTGTTCCACTCTCTGTTTTCCTTAAACCCACTAAAGTCATAAGATGATGCAGCAGCCCCAGTTTGCATACAAACTTTTTTCTCCTGACCATTTGTAGTTTTCCAGGAGAGAAAGAAATGCATATAAAAGGAGAAAGAGTAAGATGTCAAATCCCCAAAGCAAATAACTCTTGCCTTTTTCCCAGATAGATTACCTAAGATCTCACTTTCTCAGAGGTCTGTCTCACATTTTGAACACGGGTACCAACAGCACTGTGAGCAGGACACAGTGTCACCAGCCTCTGTGTCTTTCCCTGACAGCCCCAGTCCACAGAAGAGCCTCCTACTACAGTGGTGACAGTATGGCTCATTTCTCCTGTATTTTGCTTTCCACAGATACATCTTGCCTTCACTGAGCAGGAATGACCTAGAGCAACCCTACCTGCTGAATGCACAGGGTTCGGTGTTGCTGCCTATGGTCCTGCAGGACAGAGCTGCTGCACTGCTGTGGGATCTGTGGGAGCTAAGGGAGAGCAACCCAGCTCCCAGCACACAACATTCCAGCTGCAACCTCTCTGATGAAACCCAGTTGCTTCCTTGAGGCCAGCCACAACTTTACACTACAGCCACTGCAGGACCAACTGGACCTTTTGGGGATCCTCCTCTCTCCAGACCTTTAACTCTGTGCTCTTCCAATACGTTCCCAGGCTGAAGTCACACACACAGAAACACCTGCAGGCACTTGGTACAATCCCATGTCCATCTCCTTCCTTACCTGTCACATTCAGCTGCCCACCCAGGAACCAGGAGATTCTGCCCTGGCACAAGTCACAGTCCTGGACAGAGCGGAAGGGGGTGATCCAGGTGAGCCGGCTCCTTCCTAGTGCTCCCCAGAAGATGTCACTCTGCTCCACTGACACCTTGTACAAATCTTGGTGGTCCTTGGGTCTGGGGAAGGCGACGGCTTCAGGCATGTAGGCAGTGAGAGGCCCGTAGCTCCAGGGTCTGGCAGCCACCAGCCCAGAGGGGTATCTGGGAGCCTGAGAAAGAGCTTTGAAGCAGCAGGTCCTGCCCAGCAGTCTGGCCATCACTGCAGGGTACCTGCCTCCGACTGAGGAAATGGATGCCTGCAGGCCTCACAGCTGCTCGGGACACCTGACCCAGGCAAGAGACAGGCCCCTGTGGAAGGTGGGGCTACGTTGTCCTGGGCTGACTGGACACAAAGCAGCTCTCTCACACAGGGAGCTTGGGCACCCCTTCTACCCTGCCTTGTTCCTCTCCTCCTCTCTTCCAAAGCACTGTGGAAAAAAAGAAACTCAATCACTGTAAGGGAGGGGAAAGGGGTGGGCTGTAGAAATATTTGACTGAAAATAACCTTCATGCTAATCTGAGTCCTGACAGCAGTTCTTGAACAGGAGCCAGGTTAAATGTGTGCCTGGGCTCTCCTTAGGGGCCAAGGTGCCTGGGCCAGGCTCCAACAGCCTCCTCCTCTCCTAGGGCTGCACTGTTTCATCCCCACTCTCCTCCCTCACATCTCCATCTATTCATCATCATCCTCTCCCTTGCTGTAGCACCCCCCAGTGCTCTGCTAGCCACAAAGGCACCTTGGGGCAGGTCCCTGTAAACTTAGGGCAACCCCCATGCTAGTCATGAGTGACAGGACTATCCCCTTCCCAGAATTAATGAGCATTTCCAGCAGAGCAGTAGGCTGTGGTGGGCCAGGGAAGGTTTTTCTCACGTGGCTGCAGGAGGGCAGTATTGCATCCCATCCACCTTACTGCTGAGTAGCTGTCAGAGCTGTCCCCTCTAGCAGGCTGGGCTGGGCTCTCTGCCTCCTCCCAAGCACTAGGCTGGCTGAACCACCAGCTGGGCTGAGAGCACTCAAGGAGGTCATGGTGGAGCAGCTGGGGGTGGTTTGGCATGAAGCACTGCAGTCCATTTCCTCACACTGAGACCTCCCACTACCCAATGTAGGAGGCTCAGCTGCCTCCCTGCCTCCAAACAGGTTTGTTTTTTGTTTTTTTTTCCCTGCCTTCCTTTCCTTCAGGCCCTACATAGGTAGTTTTTTAAAAAGGACTCCTTAATGTCATTGACCAAATTATCTTCTCTTCCTAGGGGGCACAAGAGAAGAGCAGAAAAAGGCTCTTCCTGCAAGTTGTTCTCAGCCAGGCACACATAAGGAATCAACAGTAGAGATAACAGGGTTAGTAGAGTTTCTCTTTGCTCTTCAAAGTGCATCACCACTCACAATCTATGGAGCTGGTATGTTTAGTGAACAGACTGGACACCAATGTGGGAGACACACTCTATTTCCCATCAGGTGCACTCATCCCAGACCACACACCTGTTCTGTGTCAAAGCTGTCCCAAGCTTGGTGGGAACCTACAAGGGTACTGTCCTCCTGGGGAAACACATTCCTTTGGGCTAACAGCCCCTCCACAAAGTCAGGCCCAAGCAGCCTCACTATTCATCAAGTCTTATTTCCTATACACACCTGCTCTGCTTCAGCATTTTTCCTGTCCCTGGAAGACATTAGTTTGTCCACCAGACCATTCCCATATTCTCTTACCTAGTGTGGCAGTTTAAGGAAGGCTGCTTTTCAGTTGGGGGAATCCAGGGGCTGCAGGGCTGGGTCCCAATCAACTGGCTAGCTTGAACATCCAATCAGCTGGCTAGCTTGAACATCCAATCACCTGGCTAGCTTGAACATCCAATCACCTGGCTAGCTTGAACATCCAATCAGCTGGCTAGCTTGAACATCCAATCACCTGGCTAGCTTGAACATCCAATCACCTGCCTAGCTTGAACATCCAATCACCTGGCTAGCTTGAACATCCAATCAATCAGCTGCCTAGCTTGAACATCCAATCAGCTGGCTTGTTTTGAAGATTGACACCCAGTTTAACCACTTTTAAAGAGCTGAACACGCCTCTGTGGCAAAGTGCTTTTAAAAACGAACCAAGTTGGGGAAAAGCTCTCTTGCCTTCTGACCTTTGAGCAGATAACTGGCTGGGCTAGACCGCGCCAGGCTCTGCTGTGGTACTGGCCCCTTCCCGGGAAGCCCACCAGGCCTGGTCCCAGCGGGGCGGCTGGGGCTCCTTCCTGGCAGAGCCTGCTGATCCTTTTTTGCCAGTGGCGCGTCTGGCCCATGCTGCTGGGGGCCATCCCAGCGTTGGGAACAACCATGGCTGGGACCAGCACTGGGAGTGGCCCTGCTGTTGGCGCTGGGGGTGGCCCTGAGGCCAAAAGAGACCAGAGCCAGGAGGAGCTGCTGCCATCCAGGACTGGGAGCAGGCATGTGGCCGAGACTGCGTGGCTGAAATCAACATGACTGACTGTCCTGGGTTGACGGTGCCTCTGTATCCCAGATCGTGAGATTGTTGTGTCTGGCGGCGGCAGCCTTTCCCCGCAGCACTTCCCGCCCTGCTTTCCCCCCCCGCAGGGGGCAGGCGGCGCTGGCCTGGCTTGCTTTGGGGGGCTGCCTGTCTGCTGCCTGCTGTCGCTGGCTTCGCTGCTTCGCTTGTTTGCTTGCTTTGCTACCTGCATCCTCTTTCCTCTCTGTCCCCTGTCCCTCAAGACCCGAACCGACTCCGGATCTGGTGGCTGGGAACCTGAGACCGGCTGCCTGGAACGTGAGTCTGCAGGAAG
>VZUI01053208.1:0-33804 GCA_013401135.1 Cettia cetti
GGCCGCGGGGGCCGCGGGCCGGGCCGGGCCGGGAGGGGGGCGGGCTGGGGCGGGGGGAAGGGGAGCACCTTGCCCCCCCCCACGGAGCGCCTGCCCGCAGCCAGCCCCGCAGCGCGGCACCGGAGCGCTGCCGGGGACCGCCCCGCATCGGAGAGCACCTCGTCCCCGCTCCCTGCCCAACAGGTTCCCGCCTCGCCGGCAACTGGAGGAGCCGGGAAGTGAACCCTGCCCCCGCCCCAGCGGGCGCACACACACGCACACAGGAGAGGGGGAGCAGCAAACCCGGCAGCCGCAGTCAGCCGGCAGCCAGGACTTCCCCCCGACATCACCAGCCCCATGCCTCAGACAGGGCGGCCGGTGGAAGGATCCCCCTGCTGTTTTCCGGGATGCCCTCGCGCCCAAACCCCACAATCTCTTGTCCCCATCGCCCGGGGCTGGAGTTGCTCTCTTCAGATGGAGGGAGAGGGGTCGGGTGCTGGTGTCGGGGCGTTCGGAGCGACATCGGGCATGCCGATGTACACACAGGCGCAGATCCATGTAATCGGTGCGGCTGCTTACACGGACAGATAGACAAATGCAAGGCAGTGTGTTTCTGTATGCTTCTGTACCTAGGTGGATGTATGCAGAAGTTTGCATGCACTGTACGAATGCATGGATATACATTTATATGCACAAGGTATGCCAGAAAAATGTATACATGGGGGGAAAAAAAGGTCTAAACGATCCTGTAGACCGGGTTACATGGACTTGCATGTATATTGTAAACTTTGGAGTAAATTAGGTTCTTCTATGAATGTCGGAAATGAGACAACAGTCAAGTGTATTCAGGGCAAAAATAGTTGGGGTTTGGACAACTTTGGTCTTTCTACTCTACTAGGAACAGCAGAGATGTGATTTTTAGGGACTTCAATTCTCTTCAGGTGTGCGGAGCTTTGCAATGGGCATCAGGGTAATTGGAATATTCCCCTTTTTGTTTTCAGAGTGGGAAGTGACAAAATTTCACTTACGTAATTGTAATTTAAAAAAAAAAAAAAAAAACTGCCAGAGGTACAGCGAGTCACCGTTTTCCTGTGATCAGAAATCTCGGGAGTATAAATCTGCTTCCTTCTCCCTTCGACATAATTTCCATGTTCTCAGGGAGTCGTTTTTAATTGTTTAATCTGCTGGAAAATGCAGTCTTGCTTTTAGAATAACTCCTACACGATGCCTAGAAGAGCTAGCTGTAGGGAGTTCTGCTCTTGAAGTTAATTTTTGAAGGAACAACCCAGCTTAAGGAAAATCTGTCATGAGTCAGGCAATTACTCTAAGTTATTCACTTTAGAGGTTTTCTTTCAACCTTTCGGGTTTTGTTGGGGTTTATTTTCAACCTAAACGCCTCTTTACTAGGTTATACAGCAGTTCTCTCGTGTTTACTTTGGCTAATTGCAGTTATTGTGAATTGCTAATAATCATTTGTTACAAGGCTTGTGCTCTTTCCCGCCACCAGCAGAGAAATGCGGGTGGAAGCCAGGCCGCCTGCTGCCCTGAGAAAATGAGGAAGGGAACGGACGGCGAATGCTCGGGGGTTGCCTGGATTTCACCAGGAATGGCTATGCTGAGGGTCAAGCCGCACGCCGATCCGCTGGTGTGATGTTTGCGGGAGCACCGGCGCTGTGAGGCGGACGGGGCCGACGGGGAGCCACCGCCTCTCAGCCGCCCGAGAAAGTCCCGCCAGCGCCGGTGGGTCCCGGCCGCACGGGGCTCCGGCACCGCCGCACGGCACGGTCCGCAGGCACTTAAAAGGCTTTCTGAAAACTGCTGCTTTATGCAAACGTCATTTAGGGCTCCCACGTCCCGGCTCGCAGCGCCCGCGCGTTTGGAAAGCAAGGACGGGAAGTGCCCGTCATACAAGGAGGAGTTTCCCCTGCGCTGGCCATATAGAAAAGTGTATTCACATACACGCTCATTTTGAATAAATAAAAGCTTAGCCCGGCCCCGGCGCCTCTGCCGGGGTGGCCAGCAGCGCAAACAGCTGGGGCGGTGCGGCAGCATCGCCGAAGGCTGCGGCGGCCCGGGCCGGGGGACCTCGCTCTGCCGCCAGCGGGACGGGGGCGGCTGGGGGCCGCCCTGACTCTGCCACCTCCCGGGTGGGAGGCACGAGTGAGCCAGATAGTAGGTGACAGAAAGACCCGGAGGAGAGGACCCCGGCGGCGATTTACGAAGAGAAATGGCGAGGGCAGGTCCAGCTCCCTATCCGCGCTCTAGACGGCCCCGCTCCGCGGGGACCCCCGGGCGGGAGGGGAGGGAGCCGGGGGCGGCTTCCCCGCAGCGGCAGCTCCGTCGGGCGCCGCTCCGCCTCTTCCCCGCCCGCCAGCCTCATCCCGCCCTCACGGCATCCTGCCGCGGTGACGGGATCCTCTGGCGGCGGCGGCGGGAAGCGACAGGAATCGGGCCGCGTCCCCCGCCTCGCGGTGCCTCCAGCCGGCGGCAGAGCGCTCGGTTACCGCTGCGCCCTGGCCGTGAACCGTGACCGCAGCTTTATGTGGCCATCGAGTCACTCAGACCTCGAGAAAGGCCCTCACAGTGTCCCCTCTTTCCTTGCAGAGTGTCAGAAATCCCCAAGGCTCGATCGGAGCAATATGGTGCATTGATTTTTTTGATTCCTTCTCCTTAGGCTGTAAGAAAAAAGAAAAGGTGATGTTTAAGGTTTTCTTTCTGCCGTCCTCCGTGAACCACATGTTAATTCCAAAGGGATACTTTAGCATCACTCTTCATTACACCTCATGCCTCTGTTATTTCTGCTCCTTCTCTTCATATTCACATGTTTTTACTTTGAAGCATGCTCGCTGGCTTTGCTTAGCCTTTCAAATTGTATATTCAGGTATGGGTCATGATTATCCAGTACAGGTTTTAACAAAAGAACATTTAACATAAGAACATTTTATCATGCCACATAATTATAGTAAAACGTTTATATTCTCAGTAATATTCTCCAGCCTAACAAAATGCATCCACATTTTTACTTACCTTTCATTACATTTTCAAAGAAGGCAACTATCTTTTCAACCTGAGTGATACCTCTGTGGTATGTCTTGTACAGTGGGGAAGTATGAGTCTCTGAAAGTACTGTGCAGGGAACTAGTTAGCATAAATAAGGGGGGAAAGGCAGAGGAAGGAATGGGACTCATGAACCAAATTCCTCACTTGCTAGAACTGGGAGCCCCATGTCAAGCACTGAACAGTTTGGGCACCTGAACTTTTCTGAGATTCAGTGTTGAAGGAGAGCCTTACTGGTGGTTTTCCTGGCACCCCAGTGAAATTTACCATGAGAAGCACAGAAGGGAACTGGGGTTGCTCTGAGACAAAGAAGGATGGACCTGAAACCCGTCTCCTAAAGCTCCTGGAGTCCAGCTGAATTCTAATTTGAGATTTCTGAGAGGCTTGAGCCAGTTCATTCTGACTGAAGGTCTTTGTTGCTCCTGCTGGAGCCTTTAGGTAGGAAGTTGAACCTTAGAGGTGCCAACACTTTCTGTGTGCACTCAGTTCCATCCTTCAGCACAGGGTTCTCTGCTCTCTGGCTCATGGGCAGGATAGGGAGGGTCTCTCCTGATGATCAGCTCCATGCTGCAGCTTATCAGCAGCTTTGCATAGGCTTCTGGCAGAAGCATGGTCAGCCAGGGCAGCCAGGGCTGCTCCTCTGGGGCCAGACCACCCCTGAGCAGTTGTTCTCAGAATATCAAAAACACCAACTCCCAGCAAACTCCCAGAACCACTGAGGCCAAAGCTGCCTTGGGTGGTTGGTTCCGACATTTATTATCATATACGTGTTAAGTTGTAGCAGAGGGTTGCCCTCTGTGTGATAATTTTCCTATCTACAAATCCAGCCTATCATTGTTGGTCCAGTCCATTGCAATCTATCAGGATTTCTTAAAAACTCTCCAAATCCATCTAACTTAAATTAGTTGGTATCTTCAATCAATATTCTTCCCTTTTACATTGCTTTTAGCCAGGAACTAATTTAAGCAGCAACTTTTAAGACATTACGACTGTGAGAAGTGATAATTGCTTTTGAGGATGGTACTGAAAAGGAAATAATGCATTACTGAATGGGACACTTACACTTGAGTCTAAATTAGGGGTAATCTTTGGAAGATCCTTCAGAAGTCCTTTGGGCTTCAGAAAATCTAACTTCCAATCTTTCTGTCTTCTCAAAATTGAACAAATGCCTATAACAACATAGTGAAGATGCAAAATTGGTAAAGTGAGGATGTCATCTGAGAGTCACCATGCAATGACCATACTTAAGTATTTGTAGTGACAAAAAAACATAAAAGGTCAGAAAGTATTCAAGCAATGTTATCATTTCAGTGTCAATTGCAATCTGAGAAGCAAGAGTATTAGGGGAAATACATCCTTATTACAATGAACTTTATCTCTAGATTTAAAAAAATCTGCAAATGCTGCATTCATCTTCTCTGTAGAAAATGAAGAGAAAGCAGCTTCATTCATTTTTCTTCAAAGTTGAACTTAGATGTTGAGAAAAAAATTTTGGAAGCTGAGATTATTTCATAAAATCATTACTTCCTCAGTTTTGTGTAAATATGTTGTTATTCCACAGAGGGCCCATTCCATTTAGAAAAAAAGCAGAACCCAACTCAAGATAATAGAAGAGGGTTCAGCTTTAGAAAATACATTGTTGCTTAAATTCATCCTTGAAGTAAGATGGCACAGCTCAAATATTAGAAATTAAAAAACTGTTCCATTGTATTTGACTTGTTCTTTCATTCTTAGTGGGTGCAAGGAAGGAAATTTGGCAGCAGCCTGCACACACTTCCCCTACAGTGCTCAATTGTTGTAATTCACTTCTTAAATCTTTTTTCATGAAAGCATACATGAAAAAAATCAATGAGAAGCAATTCCTATTTATTACTCCCTTTGGCCATGACTAAGCTTTGAAGTAGCTGTGTCCTGCAGGGTCCTAGTTCACCCTTTCTGGGGACAGTGACACAGTTCACTCAATTCCTGAAAGCCTAAGCTACTTCCAGGGGATACCAGAGGAGGTTGACACACATCCAAATACCACCCCAGCCTGGACAAGGCCAAGGTGTTTTGGCTGAGCCAGGAGCTGGGAAATGCTCCCGTCTCCCCAGTTCAGATACCATCTCAGTGAGTGGTGATCGCCCACACAAACAGTTCCACTGACTGTGGAGAGATTTAAATTGTGAGGTATTATATAATGCAAGGCAATGGCATTTAAGTATTCCAGCCTGGAGTATATTGGCTTATTGAAGCATCTTCCAAACTATGGAACACTAGTGTTCCTGCACAAGCACATGCTGCAAGTAGACTCATATTTGTTGAAGATGACTTTCCATGTTAAGTAAAATAGATCAGATTTAGAGATCCTTTCACTGAGTGCTGCAATGGAGACCAGAAAATAATGCTGTAATACAGAGTAAGAGTCAGACTTGGGTGATAGCAAATAAAGTACAGGAACTCAGGGGCAGACTTCAGAACTGGCCTGTAGAACATGCTAGTCAAAGATGGCTTTGAGTTTCTCATACACAAAACTCAGTCATGTAATTTTTCAAGCTTTTCACCTGAAGAAATAACCAAGGGACTTTATAAAGTTTTGTCTTCCAATAAGCACTGCATTTTTTCAAGGTTTTTTATCCCTTTTTTATTCCCCAAGAGGATGATGAACAAGGAGATGTGTGGCTGCTCAAAGACACACAGGCAGGCTACATGAAAACAGGCTACATGAAACATCACATCCTCACTTTAGCTCAGGCTAGTACTAATGGTACTGATGGGTGTGCCCCCTCCCTTGCTCCTGTTTATCAGCATCCAGTCACTCAGTCCCATAGCTTCTCGATTGGCCTCAAGAATTCATGTTTCTCATTCCACAGCATCAAACAAAAAGCTTCAAAAATAATAGATGTATGATTTTTTTTTCTTGGCAATTTTTAGGAATGAAAGGGCTGAAGAGAAGACACAAAAGCCAGACAACTCCCCAGTCCCAGACCAGACCCTCATTTCAAAGTGAAGCATGAAATTCCCACTCTGTCCCCAAAAGGTCATGGGATTGTTGCACCATAGCAAAATAGTACCTAATTCTGCAACAGCTTGATTCACTGTGTTCACTCAAGACATGTCCCTTTCTGGGCAACAGGGAGAATATATCATGTGTGCACACATGTTCGAGTGTGTGCATGTGTGCTTTCCAGTTATTTCTTCAGCTTCTGTGGTGTGCTCTTTGGTCTTTCTAAAAGGATAACCAGTATAAGAATGACATTTTGCAATCAAATGTTGAATGCATTTTTTATTTAAACATTAAGATTTAATTACAAAAGCTTCTGGAACAATTAAAGGATGCCAAGGAGGAAAGAGCTGAAAACTCAGACGGCATTTTCTCATTCATTGTGAAAGCAAAACACATTGTCAGCAGCAAGGCGTTTAATAGAAAAGTTTCAGATGGACAGTACAAAGACCTTTCTGTCAATATTGTCACTGAAACACCTTGCTGTCATGAAGCACATCTTTTTTTCTGATTACACTTCCTAGTGTTGGCTGATTGGCTTTTGCAGTGGGAAACAAATAATAATTATTGCAGAATCACTGTAATTTTTTTCTGCTAATCTCTGCTAATATAACACAGTCTTCTTCTTGGAAAAATGTCCAAACATAATTTACTTTACCCTGATAAAAATGTCTACTGCTGTTGTCAGAAGTTTTATTTGCACAAGTGTGTTCCTAATCTATGTTAATTTCATGCAATATAATTCTTAATTTTTGGAATAAATACTGAGAATCATTAGAGAGAATTCCTTGGAATGCAAAATTCAAACAAACTTCATATTTTCATTTAAGGGCAAGATTCCGTCATCTTTATTTACATAAGTAGCATCCTGCTCCCTATGTTATTTCACTGAAAACTAGAGTCTCAAGCAGTGAAAATCGTCATAGTCCCATTAGGATTTACTGCATTGTATTAAACTTCCAATGAAAATTGGGCTGAGCTGTTTTGTCTGTGGAGTAATGCACTACCTGTAGCTAGTAAAAGTGTTCAAACATAGCCCTACACTTAATAATTTGGCACATTTACAACTGGCGTTACTCAGTAACTTATCAGATGACAATAGTGGAACTCTTCTGTAAAATATAGGTTAAGCCCATATTTGTATGACTGTAGATCTGAAGTATAAAACCCACGATATGTAGTACACTTGAACAGTTAAAAAATATAACTTATTTTCTTTGTAAACTATCAATGCAAGATACTCAGCAGCAAAGAAGCCATGTTCAATGTCTTCTGATCTTTTATAAAGATCCATTGCTGTAAGTTATATAATCGTCTCCAAAACATCTGAGGTTACATGTAGAAACAATCAAGGCAATATTATTTGTACATATTATTAAACATGCAAAAAACTTCCTGAAGAATATTGCCCAAACGTAGAAAGTCATCTGGATCGCAAATTTTCCGTGGTAGGATCTGCTTTGTAAGTATGGCTCACATGTGGCTCCAGAGTACGTCAGTTTATTTTGGAGAATTGGCACCTTTAATAACAGGCTCCCTATTCAAATATGTTGCCCAGTAAACTAAGTTAAAAGTTCCAAACAGCACTGGAAAAATTATCCGGGACATTTTGTCAATCTTACTGATGCTGTTGTAAGTCTTTTTGCTTTCAGCAGGCTTCTCTTCTGCAGGCTTCACTGGAGCAGATGTAGTGTTTGAGATGACAGATGGAGCTGAGTCCTTTGGCATGTTTGGTGCAGGAGTCATCTTCCCAGTGCTGTAGGTATTAGCTGGTTTATTTCCCAGTAAGTTGCGCTCTTTTTTCTGCAGCATAAAGAACAAAATGTTATACCCTAAGAAAAGTGGAAACGTTCTCAAGATACTGATCCAAAAAGCTGATCACCATCATCAAGCATGCCCATTAACGCCTGTTGGCTATTCTGACCTCAACTATCAAAC
This sequence comes from Cettia cetti, assembly GCA_013401135.1. Lineage (NCBI taxonomy): Eukaryota > Metazoa > Chordata > Aves > Passeriformes > Sylviidae > Cettia > Cettia cetti. The sequence continues at coordinate 7,958 of VZUI01053208.1, forward strand.
AGATGTTTCTGCCTTGATTTTGCAGCCCTTACTCAAGTGCCACTTTCTCTGATGGGAGAAAGCTGAGACTCACTGGCTGGACCCACATCCCACCTGGCATGTGCATTAGCAGCTTCTTTTGTCAGTGAGATGTGGTCTTTCATCTGAAGAGGGTGCTGCTCCATGGACAGCTGACAAGATGTGAACCTCACTTCCCCAGTTGATGCAAAGAGTGTGGGGAAGGGCCAATGCCCCTGCCAGCTTGGCCTTTTTGTAAGGCTCTTTTGGGATGCCTGTGGGTGTGAGCTGTCTATGAGATGATTTACTAAGAATCCATCCTATCCCAAAAGTTACATTTCAGCATGAAACTCGTGTCTTCACAGAACCAGTCTTTGGTTCCTTTTTTTACTGTGGTGGGACCCCGACTCATGGGACCCTCCAATGTGAGCTTTGTTATTTATTTAGGTGAGCATACAGAGAGTGCTCTGCAGAGCTATGTTTCATGGTGTATATCCGCTATTATCAGAAGTCTAATTACTAAAATCCCATGCCCTGTGTACTCAATGCCCAATGTGCTTCTGTAAACAGTCCTCTTCACACAGATGATAGAGACTGGTAGTCTATCTCTGTGAAGTGAAGGCACCATATTTCCTCACAAATTTTCCTTTACAGGAAGGTACAATTATGTCCTGAGGTAATTAAATACCATTTTCACAAAGAAGCTAAAAATTGACAATTCAGTTATTTAAACTATACTGAATATTGGCTTTTTATTTTAGGCGTTTAAAAGACGTAAGTTAAGCACCTTGATTTTTGCAGCTTCCTGGGCTTTTTTGCCATCCCATGCCCAACTCCTCTTGGTGAAATAGTTGACTGTTGCAAATTCAATCAATGCCGAAAATACAAAGGCGTAGCAAACAGCTATAAACCAGTCCATTGCAGTAGCATAGGCCACTTTTGGCAAAGAGTTACGGGCACTGATACTTAAGGTGGTCATGGTGAGGACTGTTGTTACTCCTGCAAAGAAAAAAAGTAAGAATCAGAGATCAGTTTGCTAACCCTTACAGGATCCCAAATGAGTTATGAGCAGGTCCTAATTCAGCAGGATACCTAAAAAGGCCACATGAAGTCAATCAGTGTTTGCATATCACAGCTTGAAAGAATAAACAAAAATGAAAGCCTTCACCCTCAGATGTTTCATTCTGTGGAGTTCTGGTTAATTATAGTTGTAGTGTATTTAAATAAGGATTTTTAGGGTAACACAAGCCCAGGGTTTATAACTGTCAGAATGAAGTGGGATTTCTTATTTTGTTTTCTCATAAAGAGATTGCATGTTTAAAATTGTTGACTGGTTTCCTTGACTGTATTGCCTCCTTTCCCACATGACAGTAAATGACAAAACAGCCACTGCTTTCATCTGCAGGAAGATTTCCCTAAGAGCAAAAACTCAACTCTCAGTTACAGCTTTGTAAACCTAGAACCAGTCAGCAAAGTGATGCTACTACTGTATTGTCTCCATATAACTTCTTGAGCTGATTTTTGAACAAAGCTGCCAACCAACTTCAGGAGGCTGGTACAGAAGAGTGACTCCTTTAAAATAGCGGAACAAAGTTTTCCTTAATAAACTGTTCCCACTCTTTGTTTTTCATCTAGTAAAGATCTTGTATTTCATCAACCTTCACTTGAGAAAATGCTTATTTTCTGCAATCTTCTAGTAATTTAATGACACCCAAAAGGTTTTTTCCATAACAATATCTTCAGTAAATATACATTTTCTAAAAATGAAGTAATATTAATTTGTTTGATAGTAATAGAGATAATCATCACTAATTAACCTCCACATGGTTTTCCCAGATGAACATCCGACAACAAAGATAAACAAAATGTCTTGAAGTGATATCTGTTTCAAATGCTTAGTTAGGGTATACATTAAATATGATAATCCATCTGTCTTTTTTCCTAAACCATCCAGTATCCACCCAAGTGGAAAAAACCCTACACAAATCACACTAATCTGATTCTTCTGTCCCTAATTTTTACATAATTGATTGACCAATTTCAGTCATAACTTGACAAAAACAGCCCAGACAGGGCTTTTAAATTGTTTTTGAGTTTAAAATGGAAGAGAATGAGAAAACATTCACAACATCTCAAGCAGAAATAAACAGTAGTGAACCGTGGTTCTGTTACAGCATATCACTTCCACAAGCCACAAGGATCCTATCTGTGTTCTAAAAGAAAGTGGGATACTCACCAAAGACAGTTCTAGCAGGGACAGATTCTCTGTTTAGCCAAAACGACACTTGCGATAAGATCACAGTCATAATGCAAGGAAGGTACGTTTGGATGACAAAATAACCAATTTTTCTTTTCAGATGAAAATGGGCTGTCATAATAGTATATTCACCTAGAAAAAGAAAAAACGTGCATTTGAGTAAAATAAGGAAAGCTTATTGATTTAGGGACTGAACAAGGCCAGCTCCAACACCCCATTTGAGGATACCACCCAGCCATTCCTAATTTCATGAAAAATTGGATGGATTTCTGCACTGTGGAAAACCAAGACGAGAGAGAGAGGTGCTGCCGGAACCTCACAGTCTTCATACTGAGTCTCCAAAGCAGAAGACAATGACTGCTATTCCTATTACACTGAAAAGCTGCAGGCCTCCTATGCACCTGGAATTTTGTGATGCTCACAGGCTTAAAAATCTGGCTTGCTGGCACTGACTCAACACTGTCTGGTTTTGACTCAGCCCTACAAACTCTTGTAGCATATTAACAATTAAGGCCCTCGACTCTCAGAAAAACCTGATTTAGCAGCAGGATTTAACCTCATTAGGGAAACTGCTATGGCCAAGCCATCAGTTTTCAAGAATGAAAATGGGTCCTCAGCATCTCTGATTGAACTGCCATTTTGCATATGGATCCTGGGATGTCTTTTTAATCTCAGTATCCAAACCCTTCAGATTGCTGGTCCAGGAAAAAACAGTCCCTCTAATGTAGTGTTCCTGGAACTTTAGCCCTTTAAAAGATTATCTGTTTATAGATAGATATTGTGTCCTGTCTTGTTCACCAGTGCAGTGAATATTGTACTGACTGCATGCATAGTTCTCTAAAAGCTGCCACAGCAGTCCTAAATTTCATTTCTTTTTCATACGCCAAATTCACAGCATTGCCTTAATATGCCATTTATCGGCTCCTCTGAATTTCAATAAAAGCCTAAATAAATGCACTCAAAATTGACAGACCAGCTGTCACCTTCCCTAATGTTTCAGAAAAAAATCAAACCTTAACCAGTTCTTTCAGATTGTTCCTGGAAAACCATACAGTTGTTATTGAAGGCTATTCCTGGTGGTAACTGCTCCCTGGTTCTTTCAGAGTATTTCTGGAAAACCATGTAGTTGTTACTGAAGGTAATTCATGACAGTAACTGCTCCCCAAATCCAAAATCTTTCTAGCTACTGGCATGCTACTATTTGCCTAGGAATAATAACAGTAAAAACGAAATGTAAAAATAAAGAGCAATCCATCCCTTCAAGCCCTAACAGTTCTTCACTGATATCAAAGTAATTTAAAAACATGCATCATTCAGTTGGGTACTGATGAATCAGAGTATTGCCTGTTTTGAAATATATATTGTCCTACAGGAACAACTATAGCTGTAATCTCTGTTGCAAGATTTGACTGTTAGTCCCTACAGAACACCCACAAAAAGAAAATATCCAACAGCCTGATTCTGCCTTGAGTGAATAGCCTGAGCTGAGCTGTGGCCAGCATTACTAAGCTATTAGATTTGGCGGATTACTTCTAACTGACAATATGGCTAATTAGCAGAGAACAGGTTTACAGTGAAAGTATTTTTGCAGGTATAGCTGCACTCATACGCTATGCTACAGGAGCTCTGCTATTCTGCATCAAGTTTACAGACCTTGTTCATGCTGAGGATTTTAGACAGAAAGTGAAATAACATAGAAATACCTTAACTGAGATCCTGCCTCAATCTTTATGTCTTTCTCTGGAATCTGATTTTCTGGTAAAACAGTTCCTTGAAGAGTGATGTGGAAATGGACATGGAATGCTGTGAAACTGGGGAGAAAACCCCTGTGAAGAAAAGTCTAATTCCCTTCCATTTAGTGTAATTTTGAACCAGGGAGGCTGAACATGCAATGGTCTCAGGAGGAACCCCACTTGCTCCTTATTAAGGGGTATTTGCAGCAAGGTCTGCCTGCCTGTAATCTCAGGCAGAGAGACTGTTTCTCAGTTACTACTGCACTGGGATGTGTTTGAGTCACAGTTTCTCCGCTTACTACAGAGTGACAATGTGCATTACCAATTTTGACAGTATGCTCTCAGAGCTTGAATAATAATAAAAAAAATCTACACAGCTTCATAAGATCAACAGGACCCTCTTTTTTTCCTTTTTTAAACACAGAAAATGAGTGCCTATATTCTGATGGCCCTCCACAGCTGATTTTTACCTTACCATTTTCTTTAACCTATCAAAACTCGTCTCCACTGAAATAATCATAGCACCTTGATTTTGTACTTGCTCTTCTCCCAGCTGATGTATTCTTTGATTTCCCATGCTATCCCTTTCAAAGATGTCTATACTAGAAATACTTCCTCCAGTAGACTTAGGGCTTAAGAAAACCCTACAGCTTGGTTTTTAATGCGACTGCTGCTTAAAGTAAAGCTAAAAGCAGCCTGAGTTGGCCTTTTGTTTATAGAACAAGATACCGGCTTTGTTGGAGCGGCAAAGCTCCCTTTTTCTTCTGTAAGGCCACTGTTTATCCTTAGACCATAAGCTTTCTTGAGCAAGAGCTAATTTTTTTTTTATGGGTTTATGTAGCACTTAAAAAGAGAATCTTGTTCCTGATGGGGTCCACTCATCACTGCAGAAAACAAATTATTGTTAGTAAACAAAAACAAATCTAGTACTAATGAAAAGCCCTAGAGCAGAAATGGCTGCACTTCTTCATGGAGCTGTGCTACTGTGCTGCTGCTCTTAAGGGGCTTTTTATGCTTTAAAAGCTGCAGGATAATAACAGTATTTTTTTTGGTATCTAGTTGATCGGAGTTCTGGAGCTCATCCTTACAGATTTTCCAGGATCTTAGACACATTATTCCATTGCCATTATGCTGAGATTCAGTTGAGTACTTTAAGGAGGCTAGACCAGCCCCCAGGCTTGTTTGTTTACAGGATAGACCCGGACTCAAGTTCTATCAATGGTTGTTCTGGCAAGATCCTGACATTAGGTACATTAAACAGCTCCCTGACTATGCTGACATCCAGAATATTTTGGCCCATAAAAAAATGCATGTTTCCTTTTATAGTGATATTGGGGAAATATTCATCTCAAAAATAAAATCAGAATTATTTGGTTCAAAATGAAGAGCTGAACGATTCTTTTATTATTCAGGTTTTGGATATTAGAGAGCTCAGGCTCCAGCTGGCAGTATACAAAAGAGTGGGTTTGTGTTTTGTTTTGTGCCACTTCAGATCCTAAGTTAGCTATGAGAGATTCTGGATATGGCGAACATAACTGGGCAACCATTTGTGGAAAGCAGCAAGATCCACTTGGACTCAAATCTTATATCTGATTGTTTTCAGCACTTTTACCACCAGGACATAACAGATGTTGGGTCTGCTGGAAGCAGTGTGAATAGTCAAATGTCTTTCTTTCAGGTGAACAACATTTGGGGATGTTAGCATAAAAAACCCTCCAAAAACAGAAAAACTAACAGCCAAAAACACAAACAGGTGGCATATGACAGAGATGTTTTCTGTGCCATGGCTAAAATGTTCCAAATTTCAAGATTAGGTGGAGAATTAGGAATGCCAGTTGTTTAGGTTTTTTTCTGAGAAGCCAGCCAAACAGCAGCTTGTCTATAAATCAGCAGAATCTCAAGGAACCTGTATAGGTCTGGCACTTCCCTTTTAAAAAAAAGTCTGCTAGAAAGAAGGGCATAAATGTCCTATCACAAACGTTTTGTCTATGCAACTGCAAGGACTGTGTAGTTTGACTCATAAAAGCCACAAAATATCCAAGCACTTGGATTATGCAACAGCTATCTGGTTTTTCTTTCTCAAGTTCAACAATTCAATAGAAGGAAGAAATGGCTTCGATGGCCATTCGTAAGTAATGCTGATTACTGGCCTCCTACGAGCTTGATGAAGTCCAGAAAATCCATCGTTGACTGATGCTTTCCCTGTGCAAAATCGGATTTTTGTATTTTGCTAATCCCCGGTTACAATCTGTGTCCTGCTCTTTGTGATCCACCCTGCAATCAGAATCCAGCCAGCCCAGATGTAACCCAGGACATTAATGTAAAATCTTGACGTTGGAAACACAGCATTTATAAGCATAAATCTTAAATACGTGAGGGAGGTGTTTACAGTGCAGAAACTTTGGGATTTGTCTGGAGTGTTTCCTTGAGCTGAGGAGTACAAGGAGCTTTCACAGGCAAAGCGGCAAACTGGAAGTGGCCTGGAGCTGACACGCTGGAGCACTCACTGCCTGGGCTGGATGGTTTTCTAGCTCTGAGGAGCAGGACGAGGTTGTAGGAGATGCTCCACTACATCCTTTGGATCTTTTTCTTGGCAACAATGAAGGCAAGAGGGGAGCTGCCATTCATTGCAGAAAACAACGCGGCTATGATGGTGAACTGGTAAGGAAAAAAGTGTCTTTACTCTTTAATGGGAGATAGTGTACTCATTCTTTTTCTGCAAAAGTGACCACTCTGTTTATATGTTTCTCTTGACTTTATGAATCTTTGCTTTAGCATCAGCTTTGTGTCTCCTGAAATGGGCAAGGGAGGGGGTAGATGTCTATAGGATGGAGTTAAATTTAGTTAAATTTAGCAGCTGCCCAAGGCAAGCCTTCCCTCACTTTGTGTCCTTACTGGAGCACAAGTAGCAAGCTCAGATGTGCCCTCTTTATTTGCCAGTTGGAGCACACAGTTTTATGCATCTTTATGTTTCAGTTCAACTGACTTTGTGCACAAGTGTACACGTACCTGTTTTCGTGTCTCCTACATTTCCTACAGATAGTAAAAGGTTCCTAATTAATCTATACTTAGTATTTTGTCCTCTACAACTCTGCCCATCATTTTTTCACCAGGGACACAGTATATCACCAGCAGACTCTGTTGGGCTTTGCGTGCAGGAATTGCTCCCAGGCACCTTGCCACAGGCTGCCCCTTTCCTCAACCCATGTCCTTTGTAACCACCAGCAGTGGAAATCTCCCTTTTCTTCATGGCAGGCTATTTCACTTCCACCTCTTTCCCCTCCCTCCGCTGGATGCCACTAATGCTCTCCACTCGAGTGCATTGTATAACCTGGTTAAGCCCCCATCCTACTGAGTGCACGTGATCCCTTGTCCCGGCCTCGACTCCCCCGGGAGTCCCCCCCCTTGCAATGCACACCCAGGGCTGCCCTTGCGTGGGAGCCTTAAGAAGCAGGGGGGCATGGCTCACGTGGATACCCAGCCTGGGATTAAAGCTTCTTTGCCTCCCTAATGCTGCCACATCTGGCGCCTCCGCTTCCAGCCCGGGAGGGAATGGGAATCCTCGGGGTTTGCACCTCCTCTCCCACTACGTGGTCCCCCGGACAGGCTGTAGAGCCGAGCCGAGCCATGCCCCCCCACGTGGTTCCATCAAGCAATCATTTTAAAGCGATGATTGAAAGGGATCAAATGCGTGGGTGGTGTTTGCCTCCCAGGGTGGTTCCTCCCACAGGAAAATAATCCAGCAACAGCGCTGGCAGCCTCAGAGAGGGCGATCGCCAAGAAACTGCGTGAGACTTCTCTGGCACTCATGTAAATACCAGGAGTTTGGATGTATCTTCAGCCACAGCCTTGCAATGTACCTAAGAACCAGCATTTAACCCTCTCAGTGTTTAAATGCCTCTGCTTAGTGGCCATGAACCTGCACGAGATCTCCCTAGCACTCCACATCCCACAGGTGCTTCCCTAGCCTAATGGCAAAATAACCAGAGCCTGTGAATCTCCCCTCCTGCTCCAGCCATCAGAAATATTCCCCCTACCTGTACTGGTGCTGATGTTTTCTGTGCCCACGGTTTGTCCCATCAGGTGGTACTGGTTAAGTCGTGAGCCGTCTTCGGCCACCACCACAGACGTTGTGGTGCTGTTAGTCCACACATAGATCACTTCAGAATTGGGGTAAGCATCTGCCAACAAAGGGGGAAAAAAGACAGCAGGGAGTAATATTTTAGTGGATCCTTAAAAGATAATGACAGGGAGAGGGAAGAATGAAGGAGTGAGAGTGAATGGATAAAAACAAATAAAGATGATATAATCATGGTCCCATATGCCCAGCTCAAAAAAATATTAAGTTGAAGCCTTCTAATATAAGAGATGTGTGGGATGGTTTGTAAAAGACTGGAACAGTGGAGGTATAAATATAATCCATCACAACCACTCAATTTGGGAAAGCACAGCTCAGACCTATACTCACCTCACTGGTGGCTCCTAAAGCCCAGCAAGCTGCAAAAGGTATTTTGCTGAAGTTCCTCCTCAAAAGGACTCAGACACTTTGAATTCCAGGACAACAGGGACCCCCTGTGTCTTGTCCTGTCTTCAGGATGGAATTCTAAGTGGTGCCATGTGCAGGTGCTGGGTCTAGTGTGCATGCACTGACTGGAATACGTACGTGTGGGTGAGGGCATAGGTCTTGCATGTGGATAAAGGAAACTGGAATGTGCTTGCCTCTACCTGTGATGCTGAAGAGCAGACACAGGATGCAGAGGTAAGAATGCATGAAGGAGAGCAGGAATGGGCCAGGGAGCTGTGAGGACAAGGTAGGTGTTTGTGCATAGTAGAATGGATGGTGGTGTGAAAACACCTGCACAACTGCAGATGTGTATGTGATTTCTCTCGTGTTCATTTGGAGGTTCTAGGAATTAGATGTGTTTGCAGTACTGACAACTCATTCCTTCCTCTATAATGGTGCTCTAACTTTTAATGCTCTAACACCCAGATTGATCATATTATTATAAGGGAATCTCAGTTTTCTTTTACCAACAGTCAGTGCTGGGTTTAGATTTTAAGCCTTCCCTGCAAATGGTCTCAAAAAGCCCAAGAGACAACTCTATATTTATTTACATTTTATTTAATATAAGTAGCTCTCATACTTTTTAGAACTCCTCTATCATTGAAAGCTTTCAGGTCACATTCCTGCAAGCATGTTATAGTAGGCTAGAGTACATTGTATTAAAATCTCTGGAAAGCAGGCAAGGCTTACTCTCCAAATGGAAGGTGAAAAGCAGATAGCCTTGGAAGTGGTCTGAAGTCAAATATTAATATCTCACCTTCTGCACTTTTTAACTTGGAAGGTGGTAGTGCAGAATGCTTCTTTTTGGAAAAAAACCTGACATCCTAGTTCAGGAGACAACACATGGTGGCTTTCCAGATCAGGACTTGAGAGCCAAGGACAACAGCCTAGGTTGAAGGATGTGTACTCACTCCATCAGACTGTGTGTTTTGTTTGCTAGAGCAAGTGAGCTGTCTTGGAAAGGTGAAGTTCCATGGAGGACTTACAAAAAATTCATAGGCATTGGGTCATAGGCATTGGGTCAACATGAGCTTCTGAGGCACTGCAAGGGCAAGAAATATGGTAATGATGGCAAGAAATATGGTATGATCCCTGGATCCATAAAACCAGGAATGTCAAGCAGAAAAGGGGAAGCAAACCCACTGTGTCTCACAAGGAACTTCACTTAAATGTTAGACCAGGTAGCAGGGAAGAAAGCAGCACTGTTCTTCGCACTGTTATTAACATTACTGTGTCCTATGTGGGAGGCAGGGCACTAGCCTAGATACACCTTTGCTCTGACTGTTTACAGCTTTTCATCCACACCTCAGAAAATACATACAAATAATGAGGACAGAGAGGGGGAGAGAGTTCAAAAGAAAGTTACAAGTACCTCCAGGGACTGGAAAATAAGTCATAATTCTAAACTTAAGCAGCTCAGCTTATTCAGCTCTCTAACAAAAAGCTGAGCCATAGCTCAAGCTCTGAGTATAGATACTTGCATACAGAAATCTGAAACCAGGGTGAATCTTTTGGACTACTCACAAAAGGTGCCTGAAATATGGTTACAGGCAGATTCAGATGAAGAAGAGGGCAGAATTTCCTAACTGGATGGGAGGCTGGTAATTATACGGTGGATAACCTTCTGAGGAAAAAAAAAAATGAACTAGGAAGACAATGATAATTTGTAATCTTCTTTTGTCATGTATCTGATAGTTGCTGCTGTATCCAGGGCTGGAGCTGATCCTGGGTTTGAAAGTTGAGAATCTACAAATTTTTCATCCTTAGTTAGCCATGCAGGACTACCCACATGCCTTCCTTATGCTTGTATTTGTAGCTCTGTGGTAAAATTACTGTAATTACATGTTGTGATCTGCTTTGAAAGGCTAAGAAGGGATGTCTTCCCTATTTCAAAATATTTGCATCACAAAAAGTCATGGAATTTCACCTTCCCTTTAGAGCTGAGATACTTTATTATTTCTGAGATAATTACAAGTTCACAACATACTATAAATAATTTCAAAGCCAGATCTGGAGAAGACAAGTGGGAAGAGATGGGTCCATTTAAAAAATTGATGCAGAAAGCCCTCCTGTTTTAAAATGCTTATCTGGTGTATGTCGTTCATGTGCTGATTATCCCCAGGGAGTGTGGGATTTGTTTAGGTAGATTTGGGATTGTCAGAAAATTTCATTTTTACCTATGTTACTTCCTATGCAAAGAAAAGCTCCTAACAACAGCACTGCACTTTTTTTTTTTTCCTGGGATGATCTAGATGTATCCCAACTCAGCATTTCCATGTCTCTGCAATGATCCCAACCACCAGGATAACTGGGTTTGTCTTGTTTTCTGATAATGATACACATTAATTCATCCTGACTAGATGCTTCCCAATGCGAGTACTGTAACCAAATTCACTGAAATTGCAATCACACAGGAATTTAGGCCCGTAAGGCTTAACAAGAATTCAGATGCTTTGGTTCTCTCCTCTGCCTGGCCTGTGGGGCAGGGGAGTCCAAAAATAATGCAACACTTCTGCTGTGAATTGCAGCCTTTACTGGGTGCTAAAACACATGCTGTGGAACACGGTTGGGGGCTCCTGTGCTGCAGGAGTCCAGCAGCTCCCCTTGTAAAATACAGACAGAGGCCACAAGGTGCCAAAACTCCAGATCTCACAGGTATGCCTAAGCAATACTTCATGAAAGCAGCAATACTGTTTTCTTTTGAAACCATGTCAGGGAAGGGGGATGCCAATCCCAGGCCAGCTGGCGAGAGGAGAGAGCATTCAGGCAGGCAAGAGCACAGCATGAGGCCAGTCCCTGCCTGGGAGGAAAAATGTTGTCTGTTGGTCCTTTCTCACAGGATCTTGTGAGGCTACAAGACAGAGAGCTAGGCCAGGAGTAGAGTACCCATGGGAGAAGGGAGAGCAGCTCATCTAGGAAAGATTCCCGTGCAAGGGCAGGATGTTTATAGCCAGGGCTTTAAGACACAAGAGGGTAACAAATGTCTTCCTGTAGAGCCTAACCCAAACCAATGCAACCTACAGTGATTTTACCTCCTCAGGAGAAGTCTGTCACATCAGGAATAACATGAATTTACCCCAATCTAGATATATTCTACTGTGATGGATCATATATACGATATGATCCTCATCTATCTTCCATGCAAATATAATAAAACCTGGTTTCTGTTTTAAGAAGCTCTAATAGAAGATTTTTGACTTTGTGCCTCCTTTCCTTATTGCACATCAAGTTCTGACAGGAAAACACCCCATGCTCCTTGGTGTGGCAGCTGACCATCTCTTTTCTGGTCATCTACATAAACCTCCAGAGGGATAAGCCTGTGTACTTTCAGCAGGTAGCTGTCTTCCTACTGCAAACCTTGTGCGATATCTTCAAACTCCAGTTATCCCACACTTGACAACCAGAAGCTCCAGCTCTGCAGCTGATAACCCCTGCAGTATAATTAGGCATAGGCATACTGAGAGCTGAAATTGTGGGTATAGTATAGTGTGATGTTATTTTGCTGTCAGGGTAGAAGTACTACTGGAGACACGGTATTATTCACTGTCATACCAAATTTTGCGAAAACACTCTTCCACTTAAGCAGAGCTTCCAGTAGCTTGCCTGAGCACTGAAGAGCTTCAGGTCTTGCTGTTTAGAGATATGAGAAAGTTGTACCAATAAAAGGAAATATGGAAACGTATCATCTCCTTTACATTACACACAGGGTGGGGATGTCTCCCAAAGGGTGAAATGTATCTGAAGCTCTGGCATAGCAAGCTGAGAAAATTATGCTGGTAGTTTTGCAAAGGCAAACTCAACTTCAAAGCCACTGCAAATCCAAGTGAGACTGCCTGGTGTTTATTCTACGTTAAGCAAGTGTGTGTCTTCTGGATTTATGAATACAAATAATTAATCTTGTGTTCTTTACAATCATTTTGTTGTTTTCAAAGAAAGGAGGAAGCCTCATTAAACTGTCTTTTCTCTTGCATGCTTACTTCTTTGAAGGAGGAAAAAAAACATAGCAGTTGAGATGAACAGCTAAAATTACAAAGTACAATGTTATTAAATGTGAGAAAACAACAACAGACATTTATTTCTACTGGACAGTTGATAAATGGCTGCAGGCTTATCACCTACCAGAATGATGAAAGAAATAATATCTTCTCATATATTTATTGACAAGCAGATCTATTTCTCTACATTCTAGCATTCAACATAGACCACACAATATAAAAATGGTGAAGATGTCCCTTGCTCTTCTCCTACACTTTCCCTGCTCCTGTATATCTGGCAAGGAAAGCCAGACATTGTCTTTCTTATGCCAGTGAACAGTGAGCAGGGGAGAGAACAAAAACAGAGAGGAATTACATTAAGAAGTCTACAAAGCACAACAGTAAGTGGGTGAGACCTGGAGGATCCCAAACATTTGCCTTAGCATTGAGGATAGCCGTGTTTTCATTTGCAAATGAAACAGTGTGAGCAGTGCAGAATCCTCCCTTGACTTCAAAAAGCAACTCACAAGCTGGGAGTTTTCTCCTGCCAGTGCCCCCATCATAGGGCAGTGGGGGCATCTATGGCTACTGACAGACACTCCTTCTTCCTTTCCTTTCTCCTCCAAATTTGAAAGAAACACCAGAGGGGGAAAAAAAAAAAAAAGCTGGTGGGGAAGAGTGTTTCTTGGCCCTTTTTGTCAAATAAACCTAAATGTTTAATACTAAATTTATTTATTAATATTATGTTCATTATTTACATTTATTCAATTATTTATTTATATTTAATTTATTTAAAGACTAAATAAACCTAAAATTGGATGAACCCAATCTTCAAGTCTATGGGACCCAGACATATTTCTAGTACTGATTTTTTTAAATTGTAACCCCTGAAAAAAAATCACCACTGGTATCTGCCAATAGGCTTTCATTCCTGCAGTACAGTGCATAAAATAAGTGAGAAACAAGGAATCCCTCTTCAAAACACCCCCTAAACCCTTGACAGACCTCACAGGAAGCATAAAGCAGTGCCTGCATAGTAAAGTTAAGGCAGCCTGTGCAGTGTATTTGGATTCCCACCCAGCAAGCTTGAGGTATGTTCCACAATTAAACAGATCATTTATCCACAAGCCATAGCTGGAACTTTCCTTTCAGAATTATGCTAGTTGGATGCTGAATTAACTTAAAGAGATACTGTAGAAAGATGACTTCTGGTTTGTTTTCTATTTTATTCATTCCAATTGTGCAGTTACATTCTAAGCCTTTATTATCGTGACTTTTAGTACATGCCACAAGGATTGTCAGATTGCCTAATCTTGGGAGTATTGCTAATCCCTGCCAAAGCCTGTTGATTGGAGAAGATATGCATAAATTGTCAGCTTTTTTAGCAACTCTAATTACAATCTGAATACACATACAAATATCTATCTTATCTAACCATTAATGTATTTGACTCACTTAAAGACTGTTATATAACTCACTAGTGATCCAGATTTATAGCCTCTCACATTCCTGCAGGCTGCACAACAGCGCTGCTACTAAGCCATCGTGTACCAGCTTGAATTCTAAGATTCAGGCTGGATTTCTTGTGGTTTGTGCACAAATACTTTGTAGCCCATTACAAAGCATCTGTCAACAGTTGTGCCTATGTGACTCAGGCCAGATTTAAGCTCCATAATTGGAATTTCCCATTAAAATGACTTTATAAGAATGACTCGATATACAAATGAGATCATTCTAGGGGAAAAGCAAATGGAAAACAAATCTAGTAAAATGTAATTTTAAATATAAAAATAACAAGACATGGTGCTGATATGCATGATCTAGGGCTTGGGAGAAATAGTTTTTTATAAAAATTAATTTTTAATGTAAAATAGCAATTTAAACAGAGAAATGTATTCACATATTAAATGATTAAGAGCCTAAAATAAAGACTTTGCCATAGTGTGATGAATTCTGACATTCTTGGGAGAATTTTAGGGTTATGGCAATTATTTTAGGGACTTGAAGTCATTAAAATTTAGACTGACCATTTCAACTGGCATCAGTTTACAGCATATGGATAAAGTGCATGCATGATTTTAAATATATCACAGACAAGAAGTGTAATGTGTACAAATATATGGGACTACAAATTCATGTTGCACAGAGTCACAGGATGGCAGGGACTGGTGGATGCCTCTGGTGATCATCTGGTCCAACACCCTGCTGAAGCAGGGACACCAAATGCATTTTTTCCAGCACCATGTCCAGTCAAGTTTTTAATATCTCCAAGATATTCAAATCTCTGTAGGCAACTGTCAATCTCTCTCGACAACCTGTTCCAGTGTTTGGCCACTCCCACAGTAAAAGAATGTTTTCTTCTGTACAGATGGAATTTAATGTTTTTTTAATGACCACTGGCCCTTATTCTGCCAGCAGGCACTACTGAGCAGCACCCAGAGATGTTTTCTTCATCTCTCATTGCCCAGTCCCTGCTATTTATACAGATGGATTGGGAACCTCTGATCCTTCCCTTCTCCATGCTGAACAGTCCAAGATCTCAGTTTCCCCCTCACAGTAGAGATGCCCCAGCCCTTCAATGATTTTTGTGGCCCTGCACAGGATTCTCTCCACAAAGTCTCTATTCTTCTTGCACTGGCAAGCTGAGATTGGCCATGCACTGGTTCCAGATGTGAGTAAAAATGAGATGTCCAGAAGGAAACATTTTTGGGATGACACAGTATCATTGTCTGTGACAATAAAGGACATCCAAGGAGGAAATTATTCATGAAAACTGATGAAACTCATGAGCATATTCATGAAAAGTTAGAAGACACCACTGGCTGTAAAACAGACAGTAGAAAGTCCAGTCATACTAAAATGTTCATTTCTGTCCTTCCTGAAATTAAAACAAAAATAAAATTTGGTAATATAAGTAGTATTCTATATGTTTTCCTGATACATTTTTATTTGATCTTGTTGTGACATCCTGCAGGGAATAGTATAGGATGTTCTGAAAAATGTGCCAGACAGGTCTCAAAAGACTTCATTACTAGGCAACACTAATATACTCTACTGATCATTGCTAAAAAAAATAAAGATCTAAGTCAGATCAAAATAATTCTCTTTCAGAATATAATTTACAAGTCACCTCAGGAAAAGGTGGGAATAGAAATTTGGCTTGGAAATTAAATGGAAGCACAGACTGTACCCACAAGGCGGTGAAACATACAGAACTGAAGATGTCTGTCAAATTCATTTTGAGACACATAGTTTTGCAAAAGCCATTTTCTTTTCCTTTTCAGAGGAAGAAATCAGGTGGAAGGTACTGTGTAATTTCAGAAGTTCCAGTTAATGGGAGAAAAGTCTAAACACTTTGAGGTCAAAAATATAAAGCAAAGGAAAAAACCCAAACTAAAAGCAACTGGTGATTTTGGAGTTTGGATTCATGATTAGCATAGGCAAGTCTGTTGACTTCTTTAATACAATATTGACTGTTTTCAAGTTGGTACACTAAATCACAGTCATGCTGATGATGGATGTAACACAAATACCAATGAACAGTGTCATCCTAATAATTCAGACAGGCATGGCACCTTCACAGGATGCAACTGCAGCATTTAAGAAGAGCCCTGAGCTTGGAGCGGTGCAGAGTAACACAGAATGTTTCCTAAGAATGATCATGATCACCAGCAACAGCAGCTCTCATGGATTGCAAGTTCTCAAGGCTCCACTCAGAAAAGGAGAAAAAAAAAAAAACAGCAAAGAAAATGTTTTTCCATGGTGCAGCCTGGAGCAAAACAGCAAACAGATGTGTAGGTTTAGACAACTGAAGTCTGCCACTTGTGGTATGGGATGCCTGCCACAAGCCGACTGGAAGAAGTGTCAAAGCAGGGTGTGCTGTGGGGATGTTACACATCCAGTGCTCCAAGGTACCAGAAGCACCAGGCCATTTCCCCAAGGTTCCTATTTCCATCTGAGATCTGAGTTTAGGAAGTGCAATGCCTTCCCTCTTTTGCCTCTTCCTGTTTCTTCCTCTCACTGCGGTCAGTAGTCGTAACACAACTTCTTTTGTTATTTTCAAGTTTAGTGGCAGCTGTCTCAGTCTAGAACTAACCTGAGAATTGATTTTACATCACATTTAATTGTGGCTACACAATAGCTTTTCATAATGAACTTGTCAAAATCTGGTGTGCCAGCCTCTGATCCTTTTTTTTTTCTCTTTTATGGTTGGCATAAATATCCACTGCAAGAGGACTAGAGAAACAGAGCAGTAGGATGTGCTAGGATGATATTTTAAATGTTAAATAACCTAGGAACATTTCTGACCTTATGTTGGTCTTTTTAGGCCAGGCATGTGGTAATTCCACACCAGCCAGCCACTTTAAATGCTGTACTAATACTTAATGAACTCTGAATTTACAATCACAATATTAGGCACTTATATTAACTGCTTCATTAGGAAAACCAGCATGGTTATGGGGATGATGTTAAGACATTTAGTTTACTCTTTGGAAGGCAAACAAAAGTATCCTCTTAAGTGTGGCAGATACCATTAATTACTTTGCATAGTACCTTTACAAAGATTAAGCACCTTTGCTTAATCTTAAATGCAGTGGTCCCCTCCTTTTGCAAGCTGCCACTTAATATCAGCAAAGCTAACATGACCTGCTCTGCAGGAGTGTCACTGGAGTTTCTTCCGAGAAATGCAGAGTGAGTTTTAGAAAATACCCAAATCAATCTTGTTGCAGAGGATGCCTTCACAAACATGGTATTTTTGGCCACATGTAACATCATGGAATGAAATTGTGAACTCACTGTAATCTACAGATATCCTTCTCACCCACTAAGTGGCATAAGGGACTCAACCATCACAGTTAGTGTATCTGCTGAGCTTACCATTAAAAGCACCCTTATTTATAAAACTGTATGGCCTGAAACCAGCTGAGAGAGATTGGAACTATTTGCACAGCTAAATTTATACCTCTGTTTCTGAATCCTATCCCTTAATGAAGACATTTACAAATCTCAGAAGTACTGCTACATTAATAACACTGTGTAATCAATAGGTATGCAGAGAGAGCAGGCTAAAATATTATTATTCAAATACTTTAGTACTGCCTTTAAATTGCAATCACAAGAACTTACTCCCTATGCCAAAGGTGCAGTCATCTAAACCTCTGAAGATGGATTATCGACCTCTGCTCTGGGGGACAGTGCAGCACTGTATTTCAGGGAAGGGGACAAAATCTCCTGAGCTGCAGTGATGGATATGAGGAGCCCCTCTGAGGCGAGCTGTTGCTGCCCAGGTGCACTGCCATTCCACCTGCTCTCTGCTAGAGTACTCAGACACACATCCTCTCTTTGGAAACTGCCCCCTCACAGTCCCTCTGGAGACCCAGATACAAAGGTGCTCACGATCTCATTTTCTCTGTGCACACATAAAACATCTCCTTATTTACAGCCATGAGCTGACCTATTTTAGGAGGAGATTAACCTGAGCCTAAAAATATCTACTTCTCTCCCCTAAGACAGCAAGAGCAATCAGCTCAGCTGTATATATTTATCCTACAAAAATATAAATTTAGGAGAGAGGAATCCCAGCTTTGCTGACATATTTAGCTCTGGGATGTTTTCAGCAAAATGGCTGGCTGCTAGCACAGGCTGGCTGTAAGGAGACTTTTGGTGGCAATGATGGCGAAGGGGGAAGAAAACAGAAGGCTTATCAGGCTTTCCTTCTTCCCAGTTCTCTTTCCTTCTCATTTCTTCAGGGGGAAAACATAAAACAACTGTTTCTTTTGAAGAAGCTTGCTGGGCTGGGACTGCGACAGCACTAGATGACAGCTTGGACTAGCCTGGCTCTCTGTGCAGGAGAGGAGGCTAATGAGGTTCCAGAAATTTAGGTGGAAGACTACCTGGCCCACCAGAGACTGAGGTGTCATAAAGGAGCTGCCAGACTAGAAACTGAAATCCAAGTTTGAACAGTGTCTTACAGCTTTTTTCCTTCCCCAAAAGGCCTAGGCAAGTAATTTTGTCATTAATGTACTGCAGTAGCACTGGGAGGCTCTAATTGAACCTAGGGACCCATAACGACAAAGGCAATAAAAGCAAGTAATGAACCACTCTATCTTTGCTCAGAAGAGACTGTAATTGCTCTTTGCTTCCTTTATGCCCACCTGCAAAATGCAGGCAGCAGAGACCTACCAACCTCACACGGGGATCATGAGAATGATTCCAGAAATGTTTATGAAATGCTAACAAGCCATGGAAACAGCCACCTTAGAAAATAAGAGACATTAAAAACATGGTTTCTAAAGCAGTGGAGCAGTATCTACCCATTTGTCAAATTTACAAATAAATTTGCCAGTGGTATAGACCCATGATCCACAGCTGGCAACCATAATTCTGGTGCTGCCTTCTGGGGCATTATGAGACCAGCAATGTCTTTGCAGGTCTGCACCCAAGGGCCATTTGAAAGCTTAAGAATATTAAGCACAGTCTCTGCGTGTTGTTTTCTATTGCTGACGACTCATATTGATTCCCTGTAATCAGGCAGTTGTGCAGCCTTTAAATTTAGGCTGTAATCTCCAAGTGTGCGGATGTTTGTACCATCAGCAGAGCACCCTGGGTCTCCATGTGGCTCCACCACAATCCTGTCTAGACTGCTTTCATGTGAGACAAAAACACCACTGCTGAGTAGCTCCACACCAACCCCTACCCCTGCCTAAACTTCTGTTTCCTTGAGCTCAAAACTACCACATGAGCTTTTCTTCCCCAAAGAGCATGAGTATGTGAGCCACCTCAGGATGAGGAGGCTGCTCCCAGGGCAGGCAGAGCGCAGCCTTTCAGTGCTGGCTGCTCAAGGGACTCTTTGCAGCTGCTACAAAAGCTGCTGCTGGCACCCCCCAGGAAGCACTCCTTACTGATTCAAAAATAAGAGCTTCATTAAGGATGATCCTGCCTGCATGGACACTGCTCTCAGCAGGTAGGGTGCCAAGCCCTCCCTCGGTCATTGCATGTCAGCAGTTTGCAGCCTGGGCTCAGCGCTGGCTGCAAGACATGGGGAAGACAACGGCTTTTGTTCTTTCTGACCTCCCTTTTTCACTCTGTTATGAAGCTAAGAGGGAAAAAACTCACTGGCTTCTACGGAGTGGGTGACCTGAAGTAGGAGCTGACTGACCCAGAGGTGGGCACCTTTCTGCAGGAAAGCCATCACACAGCCAGGGGGCTGGGCTGCTGTTTTAATGCATTTTTTAAACTGTCTCAATGCAGACATACAGTAATCATGTATATCTGACAAAGTCTTTGAAAAGTTAAATAGTGACAGTGACCGCAAGTGTTTAAAGGATATACTAGCAGTTTCTTCCACCTTTTCAAGTCCTGGATGTGTGTCACTGTAATGGGTGAAGAAAAACTGACTGATCTGATCATTTTAGGGAGCCCTTTTCCCTTTTGTCAAAATAAAAGGTATACTTCTATGGCAAACCTATCAGAAAATTGGTAGGTTATGGCCATACTCATTTGCAGGTTATGCAGTCTGGGGTCCTAAAACAACAGCTGCTGCAGAAACCCACCACACAGCCCAGGCCCAGAACCGTGTGTTTTTAATTTCAAAGTAGATTCCTGTTAAGAAATCTTCTTACATCTCTGGAATACTTGAATATTATGGTATTTTCTTTTACACACCATTCCTGATGAATTTCCTCCCCTCTGGGTGTTTTGGGCTACATTGCTCTACCCTGGCTGTGGGACCTAATTGCCCAAAATTCTGGACTAAAGAAGCCATAGTGCTCTACATACATGTCTGAAATGACTATAGGCTATGTGCAACACCTGTGAGAAGGTTTAAGTGCCTGTTATTATAACCCACTGCACTCAAGGCAGAAGAAATAGCACAGCTCATACAAGTTGCTTGAAGAGGTGGTAACGTTGTCTCTATACTGAAGAGTCCTACTGACTGTTATCATTGAGATCCTTTAAAAAATGGGACTTCTAGCAGAAATAGCTTAAATAGTCATTAGGAGAGACACAAAAGCTCACCACCAATATAATGTAGCACCTAACTAACCTACAGCAGTGACTTTTTCTTCTGAACAAAGTATGGGTTTGTATTTCTGAGCTAGCAAGGCAGATAAAAATTGACTTCTAAGTTGCTCTGACTAGGGCATAATACACTTACCTACATGAGATAGCACTGCAGTAAAATAGGAACCTCTAAAATATGATTCATCTCTCCTTAGGCAGATTTCAAAAATAATTCTAATGAACCTCACTGCAGAAGTACTTATTTCCTTTCAATGGCCATAGAGGGACTCTAGATAATTAACTGGAACATATTTTTCTATCTGAAATTGTCACAGATCCGTCCCATCAATTTCCTAGAGCTTTGCTGTCAATATGAGGCTTTTGATATGGGCCAAATCTCTGTTCTCATTCTGCACTAAAAGGTTTAATTTTTTAAACAACATGGCCCCATGATAGGTCATCTGTCCATGACTCCAAGGAAAACAGAAGCAAATAACAGCAATACAGTTAGGTGGTGTCCACACCCTCCATTCATTCTAAGGGTTCTACAGAAGAGTTCAGGCTAGATGCCTGTGCTTTACTAGCTATCTATACGTAAGTAGAACTACAACAATGGTCCAACACAGTCTAGTTGTCTAGACTGCCTTTTTGATGCTGCCACAAGCATGTCTTTCATTGTGTCTGGAGTCATAGCTTCTATACAGCTAAAAAAAGGGAAAGAGTACATTAACTAAAGAGGTGGTTGGTAGCTGGGGGTAATATAGGGTTGAAAGACAGAGAAGAAAAATACATCAAATGCCTTAGAAATATTCAGTTTTAGTATTCACCTTATTTTAGTAATTCAATATCATTGCATTCAATACCCATTTCTTTAAGAAAATGTAACAGAACATATTATCTTTAGTGAGCAGAATGCCACCAAACCTATCCATTCCCTATTAGCTGACTTCGCCCTTAAATTGCAAAATCACAACTTAGTCCTGAACTTGGCTGCTCAGCATTTCACAGAGGTCCTCCCTGACTCTCTCCACGTGTCCTTTCACAAGGAAGGCACTAATACATCCCGGGAGAGTCAACAAGCTGTGCTGACTCTCTCTGCTCTCAGGAATAGATTCAGGGAGCCTCTTCTGTCCAGCTACAGGGACAAGTAGCAGAAAAGCTCTGCCTCTACATATGAGACTGCAGTTCCAGCAGTCCCTGAGAGAAACCTATGAAAGGCTTCCTAAGAGCTACTTCCACTTTTCGAAGTCTCTTAAAATAACATTTGTCTTTATTTATTATTAATTTAATTATATTCTTATAGAAGACTTTTACACACAGGTTTTGAGAAGCTGAATACATTTATCTCATTCAGAATTAAAAGTCTGTTTAGAAGGACACTGTTTTCAAGTTCTCCCTCCAAAATTGCATCCTGCAGCTCTTGTAGGTGCTAACAGGGAAAATACAAAATCAATTAAAACCCTGTAGGTGCCTTCACCTCAGTGCCTTCTCTGCATTGTAGGGAAATATCAGGGAAATTTTCTTAAAATACCTTCTTTTTGAAGAAATTTCTCAATGGCTACATTGAGAATGGAATGGCTACAAGTGAATGGATAGTTTGTGAACTGTGAGTGCCTTAATGTTCAGTGTTGCAATAAAAGCTGGGAAATTGGTGAAATTACTGTCTCATCACTCTGGCTTCACCATGCTTATTAGAGGAAAATAATTTGAGCGTATCTCCTGCGACAGAAATAACCTATGCACCTTCCTTTATCAAAAGTCAAACTGTGACTTACTTTAAGGTGTTAAAAAGGAAGAGGTACATAAACTATATTAGCTACTATCTCCAGACACTACAAATTGTTTCCTTACCAACATCTGGAAAGCTCACTTGTTGATCAACAATGATCAACCTTGGCCACCTTCATGGCTGACTTAAAATTCATCAATTATCACAGGTCCTCTTTTCCCTATGCTCATGAGCTTGGGGATCTCTCTCTTATTTTCAGAATCTTCATTATATTCTCTACTTACTCTAAAAAAAGTATGGGTTTGGGGTTTTCTTACTGCTGAGTGACTAGTGGGCAGCTGCTTCATATATTTATCCATTCCATAACACAAGAACTGATAACTCCATGTACTCAGGCACTGTGTCTTCAAGAGGCAGTTGTCATAAATAGACTCCACCTTACGGCATTTGATATTGTCAAAGCACCAATTAACAGCAATTAGTTAATTCATCTTTGGGGCAACCCTGTGAGCTAGGTAACACCGATATAATTAACACAGGAGTAAAATGAGATTTAGGAGTTAAGTCAGTTGCCTGGGCAGAGGCCTTCATGGTCTAGTGGATTAGACATCTGCCTTTCCAACCAAAGACTTTGAGTCTAATCCTTTTTCTGACATTGATTTGCTGCATGACCTTATGAAAAGTCAATTAACTTTTCTGTTTCAGCTGCCCCAGAGATAATGATGCTTACCTACCTGGTGACACATGGGCATTTGGAAACTGTACTAAATTATACTCTTAATGTATTCTTAGGGACTGTCAGTGGAAGACGTGAAACATTAAAGCTAGGAAGCTTTAATGTCCTTGCTATTTTATCTAATTCTTCCTCCCCACACCAGAAATAGCCTGGAGTTAAGATCAAATTTCTTGGGTTAAGGTGCTCCTAGCGAAACTGCTTCTGGCATCAGGAATTTTCATTACATCCTGTTCAACCAGCGAACTTATTTAGAGTACAGGTCAGCATCAGAATTGCAATGGAAAGTTATTTTAAATCTGGCCACAGAAGAAAACAGCACCCTTCTCATGCTAACATGAGGTAATGAACAGACTGTCACAGCAATCCTCATCAAGCAACCTGGATTCAAAGGGAGCAGAGCCTGCTGCAGACACCCCCCGAGCTCTGCTCATGCACCATCCCCAGTTCCCTCTAAGTGAGACTTCTGCAGGATAATTTCTACAGGTGTCCTGACCCCTAGCAGGGATGCAATCCCACAGGAGAAGCACCTGCATACATGCACCCCTAGAGCACAGCCACCTGATCTTGATGTCTTGGTGCAGTGCGGAGCTCTACTTAGGAGAAGGACAACTAAGGCTTTCTCTGTTCATTTCATTAGGACCTGTCCCTGAACTTTTGTGCTTTCCATGACATGCCATGGAGTGTTAAAAAAATACCACTTCTGTAGTGGGCATTTGAACTGCCCAGCAGGTATCTAGGCTGGCAGCATACACAGGTAACTGTGTATCACATTTTGTGTATTTGACCAGGCTTTTAATTCTTTCTACAAAATATTTTGTTTCTAGGTATCATCTTTCCTGGGCCTATAAAATATCCCACAATTCTAATGTAGCAAGAAATCAGTCAAATAGGACATAAGAATTCAACATTTACCTTTATTTATGTGAGAAAGATTAATTTTACTCTCTCTCGTAACAAAGGAAACATCAGGCACTTTTTGCCTTTTGCCTGAATTATAGCAAACACAGTGAAGGCTCATGCAGTCAGAAAATTAATAACCTGCTTCTGCCTCTGCTGCAACACTGATCACTTCTCAGCATTCTTTCTGCTGCTGATCTGCCGTGCACCAGCTCTTTCATTTTGCTGCCCTGCTCTCTTCATCCTCAGACTGGTTAGCAGCATTTTTTCTCCACCCTCCCAGCTACATTGATAATGTGTTTAACATTTACTTTGATGCTATTCCTTGAGGCTTTTCAAAAACCTTTTTGGAAAGAAGACCATTAAAAAAAAAAAAAAAAAAAAAAAGCCTTTAGGGAAAGACAGTGAGGAAAACTAAAGCAAAAAGGGTATGTGCTTATATATTGTATTCCCCTGTAGGCTTTGACTTGCTGCAAGCCTGAAGGTGACTCAATACAAACCCATACCACTGTAAATAGGGAATAAATATTGTCCTCTCCTAAAATACACCTGGACTAGTTCAATAAACTCAGACTTACTGGCTGCTACTTGTACCAACATATGCATATTAAATCCCAATAAATTACTAGGGAACTGTCAGATCAGTAATACAGATATTCCCTAGGCTGAAAGACTGACTATAGCTTGTCCCTATGTATTTACTTTTTGCGGAGGCCAGTGGTATGGCCAGCAAAGACCAAGTGGTTCCATGTCTACACAGTGTGAAAGAACTTAAAGGTGACTTGTAATACCTTATAAACTTATTCTAGGATTTTATTCTGAGCATGGCAAGAAGCATATACTAAAATTCTATTCACCCCTCACAGGCCTAAAATAGAAATCCTTAGTGCTGGTTTCGACACAGATTAAAATTACCTGTGTGCTAAGAGGTGATTAACATGTAACACATTTGGCACTAGCAGGACATATAATTACATTCAGACAGATTACTGGGCACTCCTTCTAAGCATTTGTAGCTTATCTTGTAATGTTATCTCATGTACTCACACGTTCAATTGGGATGCTTTTTTTTTTTTTTTTGGTCTTAGTATGTGGAGAGTTGGAACCTATACCTTACTGCACCTAATCTACTAATATATGGAAACATCCATTTAACTTTAAGGTAGAGCTTCAGATCTCTGCTGCATCAGGCTCTTAGTTTAAATATGTATGGTTTAGTATTGCATATTTTGCAAGATTTCATAAAACTATACAACATACCAGTTCTTTAGTCAAGACTAGAAATCAACAGATGTAACTTCATCTATTGATAGACAATATGTAAAAACAGGAAGAGTAACTTTTTTCTTTCTCTTACTAATTCTTTCCAGTGGATTTTGTTTAACTCTGTATACAAACAATTACAGTTTCCTGTGAGATGTTTTCCCATTTTCAAGTTCAGAACTAAATGGGGAATTTGCATACACTTTTTTTCAAGTGGAATGTAAACATGTCTGGACCTTCAGATTTATATTGGCTTTGCTGTAAGCTAATGCTGCTGAAGTCAATGAACACACTTGAACCTGCAGCGACCTCGTATAAAACACTGGTGGCTATTTGGAGGAAAAAGAATGTATCTAGGTTGGAAGAGGGAAAGGAAATCAAGTCCATCTAAAGTTTGGTAATGTGGTATATATACTGTAAGTGTTTTTACTTCTTAGTATGATCACTAGAAGACAATGTATAGTCAGTATTAAATCAGGGCAGATACAGACGATAAAGGCAAAGCTTAATCTTGCTAGGATTAGTGGCTCTAAATTGATACGGCTGAAAAACACTGCAAAATGCTGAAGTTAGGTGGCTTCAGGGGCTAGCAAAATGCCTTGCCTGGTAATTATCAAAAGTCTTGAGAGACAATGATTGCACCTGGAAGCTCTGATTTGATTACCAAAAAAAAAAAAAAAAAAAAATCTACTG
>VZUI01053209.1:0-2500 GCA_013401135.1 Cettia cetti
CTCTGCCCTAAATCCTCCATCTTGCTTTATTTATATATTACTATAGTCTGAACCCTTAAACTCTGAGTTTTGCACCCTGTGATATCCCACACTTCTATTCAAAGCACACCCCCACAATCCCAGTGCTGTCCAAGCCACAGGAACCCGGGGGCAGGTGAGAACCTGTGGATTTTTTTGGCTGAGCAGCAGCAGGAGGGCTCAGCCCCGAGCTGCCCTCGCAGGAGGACGTACCTGGCATGTCCCGGTAGGAGCCCAGCGCCATGGCCCGCGAGGAGGTGTCGGGGGCTGGCAGGGGCGTGCTGCCCGCCACCGAGTGCAGCACCAGCACGATGGCGTTCACCAGGGCAGGGTGAGCCGGGATCAACCTGGGCACAGACGGGCACGGCTCAGGGGGCACGGGGAGCACGGGAACCCGCCCGCCCTGAGGGACTCGGGGCACGGGAACCCGCCCGCCCTGAGGGACTCGAGGCAAGGGGAGCACGGGCACCCGCCCGCCCTGAGGGACTCGGGGCACGGGGAGCACGGGATCTGCCCGCCCTGAGGGACTCGGGGCAAGGGGAGCACGGGAACCCGCCCGCCCTGACGGACTCGGGGCAAGGGGAGCACGGGAACCCGCCCGCCCTGACGGACTCGGGGCACGGGCACCGCCACTGCTGCCTCTGCTGCCGGCAGCAGCTCCTCCAGGCAGCCAGGGATCCTTCCAGGCCCTGCTGGACCCAGCCTTGGCTCGACAGGATCCTTCTGGACCCTGCTGGACCCAGCCTTGGTTCAACAGCATCCTTCCAGACCGTGCTGGACCCGGCCTTGTTCAACAAGGATCCTTCTGGAACCCATGTTGGACCTTTCCTTGGTTCTCCAAGGATCATTCTGGGACCCATGTTGGACCTTTCCTTGGTTCTCCAAGGATCATTCTGGGACCCATGTTGGACCTTTCCTTGGTTCTCCAAGGATCATTCTGGGACCCATGTTGGACCTTTCCTTGGTTCTCCAAGGATCATTCTGGGACCCATGTTGGACCTTTCCTTGGTTCTCCAAGGATCATTCTGGGACCCATGTTGGACCTTTCCTTGGTTCTCCAAGGATCATTCTGGGACCCATGTTGGACCTGACTTTGGATCCTTCTGGATGCACACTGGACCTTTCCTTGGTTCTCCAAGGATCCTTCTGGATCTCTTGTAGGACCTGGCCTTGGATCCTTCTGGGACCCATGCTGGACTTCTCCTCAGTTCTCCAAGGATTTCCATGGACCCATGCTGACTTTCCCATGGCTCTCATTTCCCATGTGCTCCCACAGGAGCAGCTACATCCAGGAGTGAACCCTGATCTGGAGGTGATGATGGCCCTGCCTCCCACCAAACCCCCTCTGGATTAACCCAAGTGATGGATCCGTGTTTCCTGCTGCTGAGGGGGAAGAGCCCCAGCTCTGTCCCACCCAGGTGACACACAGGGACACAAAGGCACCGCTGAGTCACTGCCCCTGCTCGGGGAACTTACGTGTCCAGCATGTTGGGGTCTGCAAACACGGAAAACAGATCCTTGTCCTGCAGAACTCCTGAAAAGACCAGGAAATGCAGTGAGACAGGATACAACAAACAGGAGGCAGTCATACAAAAGCCACAGGGATAAATAGGAATTGTTTTCCAGGAAGTGAGTCATGAGTAAACACCATAAAGGCTCCTATTGTTCCTCTGAAGCCTTTGTGTTCCTGGAGAGGCTCTTGGTCACAGCCACACACCCAAGGGACAGGGCTTTTCCAGAAGATCCCGTGGGTGCTCCACCTCAAGGGCAGGATGGAAGCTGGCCCCAGCTCCATGAAGCCAGGCTGTGACTGCATCCCAAATTCCCCCTGCCTCAGACTGCCACCGTCCCAGAAAGGGTTGGATTTAATGAACCATTTTGTAGCATCCCAAATTCCCCCTGCCTCCAACTGTCACCATCCCAGAACAGACTGGATTTAATCAACCACTTTGTAGCACTTGGCAGCAGGGACAGAGCATCCACCCCTCCTTTCCCTGGCCCTTCTGAAGGCAGGATCCACCCCCAGGCAGAAATCATCCATCCCTTTTATTCCCTGACCCTTCTGAAGCCAGGATCCATCCCCAGGGAGAAATCATCCATCCCTTTTATTCCCTGACCCTTCTGAAGCCAGGATCCATCCCCAGGGAGAAATCATCCATCCCCTCTGCTCCCTGACCCTCCTGAAGCCAGGACCCATCCCCAAACTCCACCAATGGAGCACAACTGACACCTGAGCCATCACCCACTCTGATGCTCCACAAAGGGACAGAAAATGAAGGAATTTTTTTTGAACTCTCCCTTCTCTCTCTCGGGAATTCAGCCTAGATTTGGGTCTCTCCCTTTCCCCAGCAGGAATCAAACCCTTCCTCAGATCCTCGGGATCACAGCCAGACTCACCCAGAGCCACGGGGTCGCTGCTGAGGCCGGGAGTGGCCACAATGATCTGATCCAGGGATTCCTTGTTTCCCAGCATCTTGAAGAC
>VZUI01053209.1:7500-17856 GCA_013401135.1 Cettia cetti
CTCTCTGAGGGACCCCTAAGCCACGCCTCAAGGCCGAAACAGACACGGAGGGACCCCTAAGCGCCGTCCCCGCTGTTCCGCTCGGCGCCGGGGGTGCCCGGGGCCCCGCTCACCCTCACGCGCTCCCTCAGCCCCCGGCGGCGCCTCCTCCGCGACTGACAGGCCCGCGCCCCGCGCGCGCTTTTTATACCACCCGGAACCGGAAGCCTGCCTGCCGCGCGCTCTCCGATTGGCTGGCGCTTTCCCTCCCCTCAGCCGTTCCCGGAAGCGGCGCGGGCGCTTCCGGCGCTTCCGGCCGGGCGAGGAAGGGGCGGGAGGGGGGAAGGAAGGGAAGGAGGAAGGGAAAGGGAAGGGAAGGAAGGAAGGACGGGAGGAAGGGAGGAAGGAGGAGCTGAGGCGGCCGCGCACGGACCGGCGGGACCCGTAACGGGAGGTAACGGGGGAAACCGCGGGGGGCGCGGGGCGGTGCTGAGGGGGGGCGGTTCGGGCCCCTCGGTATTTCCGCCTGAGGGGAGGAGGCTCGGAGCCCTCGGGCATTCCCCTTGAGGCGGGCTCCGCGCTGAAACGCGGGTTCATTAATGAATTAATCACCGGCCCCCGCAGCCCTCGGTGCCGCTCGGTCCGGCTTTAACTCTTCCAGGTGGTTCCCGCTTGGAAAAGCTCTTCCCGGGCGCTGCTTCCCAATGAAGCCGGCTGAAAACTGGAATTAAAGGGGATGAAAGGGCTCGCGCAGGGGTTTAAAGCCCCGCCGCGGGTGGCGAAACTCGCTCCTTGCCCTGCCTGAGGGGAAGGGGCACCAAAAGCGGGGGAGAGACGCCGAAAGTGAGGGAGGGACGCAAAAAGCGGGGCAGAGGCACCAGAAGCGAGCAAACATCCCCGCCGAGGGCGTGGATCGGCTCCGAGAACCCGCGCTGCGTCCGTGCGTTCATCCCCGTTCCAGTTGTCACCTCAACCCCGCTGCTGGAACTGCGATTTGGCGGCAGCAAATGCCCTCCTTTCTGCCCCCAAACTGGCAGCCTGCGCCCCCCGGCAGCGGTGTTTGTTCAGGGAGTGTTGGCTGTGCCCAAATCCCGTTTTTCCCGGGGGTTCCTGCCCTGCCCCGGCGTCGTGCCGCATTCCTGGGTGTTGCTGCCGCACCTGAGCCGTGTTTGCTCTGCTGCCGCGGCTCCTTCATCGCCCGCGCTCTGCTTTTTGGGGCCGGGCTGCTCCCTCAGGGGAGAGTTTGCCCAGGGAAAAAGGAGCTGGGCAAAGCCAGCTGTTATTTAGGGAGGAGAGAGAGGGGGGAAATGAGTTTGGCACGCAGCGCTTGCAGCTAGGGATGCTCCGGGATCCTGGAAGTTGTCTTTCACTCGGAACCCTGCTGCCTGGTGGGTGCTCAGTTATTTTAGAGCAGAATCCTGCCTGTTCCCGGCCTCTTTTTCCCAGGACGATCCCTTTTTCCCCCAGCGTGTGGCTGCGTGCGGGGCGCTGGGAGGTGGCAGGAGCTCGGGGCTGCTTTGGAGTTGCCTTTTCCTTTGTTTCCCCGGGCTGGCCGTGTTTTGACAGCCCCCGAGCCCGCGGTGGGATGTGTTTGATCACCTTTTTGCCCTCCCCGAGGAGGACGGTCCGTGCCAGCAGGGCCGGCGGGTGGGGGACACAAAGTCCAAGCGGCGGCCGGGGACGAACGGCGCCGCGGCTTTTCCAGGATTTATCCCGAGCTCTGCTCCCAGCCGGGGGCTGTTCCGTTGGGCTTTGCTCAAGTGCTGGCTCAGCAGGTCAAAACTGGGGAGCTGGGAAAGCTCCCGGGCTCCTCGGCCTGGAGGGGAGGACACGGACGGGGCTTGGGATGCGCTGGGAACTCCGGGGTGGCGAGGCTGGAGCTGCTCGGTGCTTTGCTGTGCTTCTGAGGGAAAATAACACCTAAATTCTTCATTATTATTATTATTTTATATTTTATATATATAATATATATACAGGGATCTAGGCACAGAGTGAGAGCACAGAAGAATTTAGAGATAGCCCCACACAACAAATCCCTGCCTGGCACGGGTATATTATTATTTTTTAATACCAATATGGTGCAGCTCATCCTGGCTGTCTCCTTTTAAGGCAGTATTCCAGGAGCACCAAATCCCAAACCTGACCTTCCAACAGCAGTAATTTAGGGAGCGTGGAAGGCTTGTGCCTGCACAAAGGCGTTTGGGGATGGTGTCTTCGGGGCAGAGCAGAGCCAGCTCCCGACTCGAAAATACAATTAAACAGTCTGAAAATTGAATGGGAGCCGCAGCCCGAGGCTGTTAAACGCGGAGCTGATTGTTTCACGGTCTCCTGCACAGGAAAGAGCCCTGGCTTTGCACTCTGTCCATCCCCTTCCTGGGGAAAAAGATGAAAGCGCCGGGCGCTCTCGCTCAGCACCGTTTGTCTCCCCGGCAGATCCTGCGCGACTCCCGCCGGGGCTCCCAGCCATGCGCACGGCGGGATGAAGCTGCAGGCGGTGGTGGAGCAGCTGCAGAAGCAGCAGCAGCAGCAGCAGCAGCAGCAGCAGCAGCCGGCGGTGCCCATGGATTGCCGGGAGCGCCGCCGCGAGCCGCAGGTGCCGTTCCCGCCGCCGCCGCCGCGCCAGGCGGGAAAGGGCCGCCCGCGCCTGTGCCCGCAGAGCCGCCCGCCTCTTTCCCGGAGCCGCTGCCGCCGTCCTTAAACCTGGGAGCCAGGAGGAAGGGCTGTGTCAGCGGGAGGCGGCTGCCGCCACGGTCGCCCGGCCACCGGCTCGTAGGAAACGCCGCCGCGGTGTCCGCGCCGGGGCAGCGCCGCCCGGGGCGTGGGTCGAGCGGCTCAGCGGCCCCGGGCAGCTCGGCCGGCGTTATGATCCTCCTCCTCATCCCCTGAAGTGAGCCTGCTGCCGGGAAGGTAGAGTGAACAGGCGCCATGGGGAGCAGCCTGGAATTTTCGCTTTTCCCGGAGACTCTGCTCTGTGGTTTTCCCTGCTTTGGTACCTCATTACGTACCAAAATAAAGGAAGAACTGTAAGGGAGCCTTGTCCAAAGCTAAAAAATCAAATCCCGGCAGCCCGTGGAGCGGTGCAGTGATGAGATTTCAGTTGTACCTGTTGAAGCCTGGAAGACGCAATGTTGCCAAAAAAAAAAAAATCAAAAAAAAAAAAATCATAGCTTTCTGCAATGCAGAGTACTTCAGTCATGAAAGTAATTGCTCTAAGCTTGAGACCCTTCTTGGAGACATTTGCTCTGTGCAGTGTAATTAAATTTGTTTTTTGAGGGGTTTGTTTTGTTTTGTTTTTGTATTTAAGAATTTTTTTAGTTGTAAAAGCAGACATGCTGGTGCATTATTCTTGTCTTGTTTTTTGTTGTGGGAGAACTTCCCTCTGAAATAACTCATGACCTAGTAATGTGCTGTCACAGAAGAAAAAATTCAAGGCAGGATTCTGATAGTTTATAGAACATTCACTTCGTAATTTCTGAGGAATAGAATTTTTTTTTCAGTAAGAATGTAGAAAACAGGTGGATATTGTCTCTTGCATTAATTATAATTTATTTGTTTTTAAATTCCTCTGATTTTTTTCTTTTCAGCAAGTTTCACCACAGTTTGCTGAAGCGAATGAAATATCAACTCTCAGAGGGATTCCCTTTTATTCAAAAAACTGGAAAATGGCCCTATACAAAAAAGCTCTCCATGATTTTAAAACCTTCCTGTTTTTAATTCCATAACTGAAACACATATTTGCAGATGTGTAGAGAGAAACATTTCTAAGGAGTGAACTGTTACTGCTGCTCTCACTCACAGGAACTCTGAAAACAGACTCACGAGAATCATAAGAAATGCAGAGTCATGGAAAATTTAAGCAGAATCTCATGTCACAGACTGACAAGTCCAGGCATGATTTCTAGACCAAAGGAAAGAAGTCGAGGGGAATGTAGCAGCTGAGAACCTGCTTGTGTACTGCAGCCCCAGTGACAGGAAGTTGCCATCTGTCCCTTTATTTAATCATCTATTTAATCTAAAGTGACACAGAAATATACATTCTCAGCCCTTTATCTTAGATCTGTCACAGGCATTTGTGTCTCCACTGCCAATTAAAAACATCTATCGTAAGGTATTCCATCTTGTGAAAGTTTAATAGGTCTAACTGCATTTCCAGCTCCAGCACAGAGATTTTCTTGACCTTAATAGTGGTTAGGAAGTTAATATTTGAGCCACTTGCTGAAATACCATGGCATGTGCATGTCGAAGTTCATTTGATCACAGTGATTGCTTCTGGCTTTAGAAATCTGGTCATTTATAAGCCATTAATCAGAATATTGGTAGGTTGGTATGAGACTCAGGAGGCCTAAGTCTAAATACCTGGCAGCATCAAACACCTGGCAGCATCATTACAGGCTATGTAGGCAATGGGGCACTTTCTACTTGGGATGTTTCTGATTTATGATCCCATAATTTTGCTACTGGAATGGACCTGAGGCCTTATTTGATCTTCAAGACTTGTGACTTGTTACAGGTGAAGGATGCGTCTGAATAGAAATGAGTTGCTATAAAGGTCTCTCCAAGGGAGAACTAATTTGAATCAAGTTTGAGACCTTCATTTAATATTGCTGTCATTTTACACTCACAGCATTTCTGACAGCAGAGCTGGGTACTGCTCGAAGGAGGCTGGCTGAAATCTGCTGGGTTAAATTCAGCCCCAGAAGATGTGGAGCTCAGCATGTGGATGAGAAGCAAAAAGCAGAGTTGGAGGGAGAGGGGCCTCATGCCTGTGCTTAAGGGAGGTGCTAGAGCCCACTTTGGCACTGAATACGGTAAGGGGTGTGTGTGAGTCACATATATAGACTAAGGTGGGAGAAGTGAGACAGCACCGGGTGGGCAGCTGTGGAAGCCGCAGCGGGTGTGAAGAGACACTGTGTCCTGGTTTAGTCTGAGGAAATGATTTTTATTTAGACTGGAGAAGTGCTATTCATGGGAGGTATTGACAGTGATCTGGACTTCTCTGTACAGTGATTCTTCTGTAATATAGAAACAAGAATGTTGGTATATTAAACTGTTGCACAATGTGATTGTCCTGGTTTAGGGCAACTTTGGGAGGAAACCTCCCAAAGGGGCTCCTCTGGAAAGCAAACCCAAATGGCCCCTCCCCCCAGCCAGTCCAGTCAAAAGAACTTCCTTGGAGAAAAGTGGAAAAAATCTATTTATTTAACAAACAAAATGCCCACAAGCATAAAGAGTGAATAATATGAAACAATAAAGCCTCTCACCGCTCCGAAGAGGCATGGCAAACTGAGAAGGTCCTTGCCGTGGGTGTAGCTCAGCTCACTCAGTCTCTTTCTTATCAATCCCAGTCCCTCCGGAGGTCCGGCCCGGTGGGCCGCAGGTGCGAGACCCTTGGTGCTCCTCTGGGTTTTTTCAGTCTAGAGCAGATTTAAACAATCCCAAGAAAAAGGAAAAAAAACCCCCCAAAAAAACAGTCCAGGGAACTTCTCTGCCTCATCTAGCTAAAACTAACTAAAAGCACAAGAGATCTCTGTCCCACTGCTGTCTGTGCCTCAGACAAACACAGTCCGGAGAAGAGAGTGTGTGGGAGTCAGTTTCTCAAACTCCGCACTTCTTTCCCCTCTTCTCTCTCAGAATCAGTCTTAAAGGTACAGAACTCAATATACAGCACAAACAGACGATTGGGGATACAAGCATCATAAAGTCACCCTAGGACAATTATTTGGACTCCTCTGAACAATGATTCTTCTGCAATATGGAAACAAGAATGTTCAGGATTAGCATATTAAACTGTTGTACAATATGATGGACATATAGAACGTAAAAACATACTTTGCCATTTGTTATATATTTTTATATAGAAACTATTTCTTAAGCAATGCTAATCTTTTCCATAAGATGAATACACGATGTTGTAGTACATTCAATAAGCAATTTTTTTGTGCAGTGAAATAAAATACCCCCAAATCTCTAATAGTGAAATTCAAATTTTAACTGGTAAACAAGTTATGAGTTAATCAGAACAGAGCTATGACACTGCATTTCCTTGCCTGGCTATAGCAGCTGAAGGAAGGTTGCTGATTATCAGATAAGATTAACTGTTGCAGCCATCATATATCATAGCATCTTCCAAGATGATTTTATATCTATTTTGATATGCACAGGTAATCTGCTACAACTGGCAGGAATAAGTTAACAAATGGATGACTAAATTTAAACACAGGTGCCTGCTCTTGAATGATTTTGTTCTATAACTTTTTTACAGGACCAAAAACCACTATCTGATTATTTACGATTTTAAATGAATGTTACATGGACTATGATAGAAAGCCAATACCTTTGACAGAGGAGATGGATAAAAACAAATATCAATGTGTTCAACAACTCCTTCCATTTCAGAATAGGAAATGGTTTTTAAGATGTTTAAACCTGTATGACTTCTTGTAATGAAAAAAATATGATGGACCAAAGACCCAGTAGTTCCTCTATTCTCTCTCATTTTCTTGGCTGCCTCTTCCTATGAGCTCAGTTATGGTGGAAAATTATATTTCTCCATGTGTTTTGGCTGATATTTGAAATTTCAGGTCAACAGCTGGGAGAGAGGAAGAGACAGATCCCATTAGGAGCTTTAATTTCCATTAAAAGCCAGACTGAGTCACCCAGTTGCTGAGCCATCAGGCAATCTGTGTATACCAGAATTCTCACCAGTGAAGGTAGTCATGTGCCCAGTGTCTGATGGTGATGATTTCCCAAAATGCTGCTGACTTAGGTATCATCTCTTCCCAGGTGCAGCTTGGAAGTTTCCACCCTTCAAGGATCTTAGGCTGCCTTGATCTAGGCATGTTCTGCACCAGTAAGGGCAGTAGCCATGACAATTTGACATTCAGGAACAGCTGGAAGAGATTGCATTAAGAGCGATTCTATGGATGTGTGACATCAGTAGCAGGGCTGGGAGTGGGACCTGGACCCAGCAAAGCCCTTTTCCCTCTGTGCTGTGGGGTCACTTGCTTTAGAAGTTTGCATTCGCTGTAATACAGAACCCCAGCTCTGACAGGAGCAGTCACAAATAGATCACAGGTGAGTGGCTCACTTGGTGACAGGGAAGAAATGTGTGTTGGAAACCATTCCACTAGGGGAGAGCATTGGATGAGTTTCCCATTTTCTGCCTGCTGTAGTTGCTTAATGTTCCATCAGTATCATTGTTTTGTCCCTTTGGCTCTGTCTTATCTATAAAAAGAGTAGGTGATTTCTCTGGACTCAAATCAAGGAAGGCAACAATGATCTTTAACCTCAGGCTACAGGTTCATAGAAGGGCCTCAGGTCTTTGGTATTTCCCATTGTCTAATTCAGGTGCAGCTCTGTCCAGGGTTGCCAATTCACATATGGCAGCTGACTTTTTGCCTAGTTGGTGGTGTAGGCAAGTGCTTCAACTAGTTTGAAAAATCCTTTCTAGGAGCTGAGGAACTGGCATGGCCATGCCTCAGTCCTTTTATGGGTCTGATCTCAAGTAACCTGACAAAGGTCACGTAAGGAAGCAGGTAGCTTGTTAAATCACACTGCCCTTGAATCAGCTTTGCACCTGAAAATCATTTCCAGCAGCTGCTGTTAAAAAAACCAAATCCTTCACAAAGGATTGCACTTGTAGCCTTGCACTCCCATTATTTTGTTCTGAGTTAAATTGCTGTTTGTTTGCATGCTGAAATCACTGATCAGCTCTATGTAAAGTTCCAATTTCATTACTTTTCTCTAAGTGGAATACAGTTTGCTTAATGTCCCATACCACAAGCCTCCTCCGCTAGGGCTCAGGTAGGTAACTTTGCATTAAAGAGAAGTAAACAATCAATGTGTTTACTGCAAAACTACTTTAAAATTATTAAAACGATTACTGAAATAAGACATGGTGACTCTAGAAAGCCACCTTGACGGTTGAAGCCCTGTCTTCCTGTACACTGCATAATATTTTCATCCTGGATAGCCCTTCATCTAAAAGAAAAAGGTCTATGGATGTCTTTCATCTGGTTGCTGTAGCAGAGAGAAGCTGTGTGCAAACTGTGTCTTGCCAGATTACCTTTAGTGAAACGTGTTTAAGTACCTCTACAGTAGCTTGTTTTGACTCATCCTAAGATGAATCAAGACCTCACAGCATAAGGTGCTATTCAGACATGAGACCACACATCTATGCAGCTACAATCTCCATTGATTCAAATTAAAGTATAGAGTCTTTGTTTCTTTTGTGGAATATCAAGAAAACACCGAGAACCATTCCTGCCTAAAATTCACAGGAAAAGATTTCTTGTTCCATAAAACTGTTAGTAGTTTAACATAAAAAGGGATGCATTCCGTGTAGTAAATATTCAGAATTGTTCTCTAGTGGTTATTGCTGTTATTTTGTTGTGCAGAATAGTTCAGCAGTGCTTGTTTCCTCCATGGACCTGCCACATGAAAGCTTAACTATTGAACTGGCAGTGAAATAGAATGCCTGGTATCTTCGTACAGATGCATTTTTCCCTTCCTGATTTGCTGTCTAAAAACAGGACAACTGCTTTCCTTAGTAATATAAAAACTTCTCTTGAGACCAAACATGGAAAATGAAAATTTGAAAAATAGGCTCTCTTGGAAATTTCTGTCATAAATGTTATAACAGAAGTCTCAATATGACCCTAGTGATGTGCTACCCAGGGAATTTTGTAAGACTCTTTACAGTTAGTGATAAAATCTATTCATGAAATATCCTCTAATGGAGAAACAAAATCAACAGATGGACAGAAGAAAGTCACATATTTGTTAAATTTTTAGCATAGTAGTCCTGGCAAAGATTGCCATAAACACTCCTAACTCATTTAATTTCTCTGCCCTGTACTCTTTGATCTGATATGATTGTTCCTAGATTATAAAGCCAGAGGGACCATTAGATCATCTGGTTTGACCTCAAGTGTGTTGCAGGCCATTAAAATTGTATTCATTACCCTTGTA
Source organism: Cettia cetti (assembly GCA_013401135.1). Taxonomy (NCBI): domain Eukaryota; kingdom Metazoa; phylum Chordata; class Aves; order Passeriformes; family Sylviidae; genus Cettia; species Cettia cetti. The sequence continues at coordinate 16,450 of VZUI01053209.1, forward strand.
TTGATTCTAAGGCCTTCTGCTTGGCTAAAGCTTGTGCTCTGGAGAAGCATGTGGTATTGATCTGAAGACAACATAAGACTGTGAATCCATCATTTCCACTATTATTAGTTTAAATATTATCCCATTGTCCCTATTAATTTTTTTTCCTTATTTCTAATTGGATTTTTTCTGACTCCAGTTTCAAGCCATTAGTTCTTTCCTACCTAAAACTGCAAGGATTTTCAAGTATTGCTTTATCCCATGGCAATAATAGCAGGTCATTTCTTGCTCATTTTCACAGACTTCACTTTAAAAAAAAGCTATTTTTTATTTTTATGGTGCAGATCATCTTGAGTGCCATCATACAGCACATACAGGACAACCAGGTGGTCGGGCCCAGTCAGAATGGCTGTATGAAAGGCAGGTCCTGTTTACCCAACTTGATCTCATTCTATGACAAATTAACCCACAAAGTGGATGAGGGGAAGGTTGTTGATGTTGTCTACCTGGACTTTAGTAAAGCATCTAACGCCGTTTCCCACAGCATTCTCCTGGAGGATAGGGCTTCCCATGACTTAAACAGGTGCACTGTTTGCTAGGTAAAAACCTGGCTGGATGGCCAAGCTCAGGGTGTGGCAGTGAATGGAGATACATCCAGCTGGCGAGCTGTCACTGATAACATTCCCCAGGTCTCACTGTTGGGATCGGTCCTGTTTAATATTTTTATTGATGATGTGGATGAGGGAATCAAGTGCACTCTCAGTTAGCTGGCAGACAGCACTTAGTTGGGTGGGAATGTTGATCTGCTGGAGGTCAGGAAGGCTCTGCAGAGGGATCTGGACAGGCTGGATCAATGGGCTGAGGCCAACTGTATGAAGTTCAACAAGGCCAGATGCCAGCTCCTGCCTCTGGGTCACAAACAATCCATTCAGTGCTACAGGCTGGGGAAAGAGTGGCTGGAAAATGGCCTAGTGGAAAAGGACCTGTGCGGGTGCTCAGGAAACAATCCCTTGTGGCTAGCCCCGGCTGAGCCACCGCACGTCCACACAGGCCAGCAGCCTGCAGAGCTGCGTGGGGGTGAGGGTGCAAAGTGCCAACGCGATCACGACTAACGAAGGAAGGAAAGAGCGGACTCTGCGTGCTGTGAACCACCAGATGTTTATTCCTGGGGACACTGCAAGGCAGAGCCCCGACTAGCTCAGTACAGCGACTTAAGAATGGGGGAGGATCACAGGGGAGGAGAGAACAATGGACCAATGGGGAAGGAGGAGGTGTGTCAAAGCATAACATCAATCAAATCATTTAACCAATCAGTATAAGGTAAGTGGGATGCCCCTGGGCTTCGGCCAATCCTTCGACGCCCCTAAGAGAACTTTCTGGACCTCTGGGAAGGGCCAGGAGAAGATGGACATTCTAGGGGGCATGGAC